>WSUI01000004.1:0-113582 GCA_019633595.1 Tulasnella sp. UAMH 9824
CCCCCCCCCCCCCCCCCCCCCGCCCCCCCCCCGCCCCCCCCCCCCCCCCCCCCCCCCCCCCCCCCCCCCCCCCCCCCGCCCGCCCCGCTAAAATAAAAGGGAAAGTGCAGCAAATTGGCTGACCGGGGTTTCATAGCGTGACGGGTCCATCTTCGAGCTCGCCCACATGGTGCTCCGGATCTTCGTTCTGTCGAAGCAGAGTTAAACGTTAGCATATCAAAGACGATTAAATTATGAGAACCAAGACCGAGCCTACCTCGTATGGAATGACATCGACCTAAACGAGAAGCGGGCAGTTGCAAGTGGTCAGAAGGTATCAGCTGAAGGCGAGGTACAGATGACATACCTTGTCAAGATCACGTAGACATTCTTCGATGATGTTGATAGCTTTGTCCAGGTCGGCTTCGCTGATGACGAGCGGTGGGGCGAAACGGATTCTAAACAGGATTACATGGTAAGTAATGTGCGGGCAGAGAGTGAGGACGTCGATGACTAACATATTGATATGAGTTGGCTTCGCCAGGACGCCCCGGCTTTGGAGTAATAAGCAGAGCTGCCACGCGGTCCTACCCTTCTCGCTCTTGCTTTCATCGATGACAACGGCGTTCAGAAGACCTCTGCCTCGGACAGTCTTGATGAGGGGGCTCTTGATCGCCCTGACCTTGGATCGGAAGCGTTCACCGAGGACTTGTGCGCGATCTGCAAGCTTCTCTTCAACGAGAACATCGAGGGCCGCAATAGCAACAGCGCAGCCAAGAGGGTTGCCACCGTAAGTGCTGCCGTGCTCGCCCGGTCGGATGCACAGCATGATGTCTTTATCTGCGAGAACCGCAGAGACAGGGTACACTGACGAGACATTTGGATCAGCGAGCTTGCCGGTGATGAAAGTGACGAATAATGCATACTCCCGCCAGATAGGGCCTTGCCCAAGGTTACAATATCCGGCCGAACGCGGTCGTGCTCGCAGCAAAGCATTTTCCCAGTTCGACCAAGACCCTTTAAGCGGAGAGAGACCATCAGCATCTGGTTATTGATGACAGAGAGCTAGGGGCGTACAGTTTGGATCTCATCGCAGATGAGCAAAACTTTGTGCTGCTTGCACAGCTCGTGAACTTTGGATAGGTAGCCATCGTCGGGAACGACGATGCTGGAAGCCGGATTGCAAGGGCGATCAGTAACGGAGATGGCTTTCAAGGATACGAGTAACTTACCCGGCTTCGCCCTGAATTGGTTCAACCAAGAAGGCAGCAATGCGTGGACCATGGGCCTCAAAAGCGCGCTTCAAGTCGTCGATGTTATTATACCGGATAGGATGTCCGATCTTGGCGGCATCCGGGCCGACGCCTTCCAAGAAGGGCCCGAAATCGCGGCGACTTTCAGGGTCCGTGCTCATGCTAAAATAAGGCCTCCCGTTGAATCGGCTTCCGCGCAAACGGCGTTAGAGTTAAAGACGCACCTGATAACGCCAATAGTGCGTCCATGGAAGTTATCAGCCGCGCTGAGGATGAGGGCTTTGCCCTCCGGAACGCCCTTCCGCATGTACGCCCACTTCCGAGCAAGCTTAATCGCCGTTTCCACGGCTTCGGCTCCAGTGTTCATGGGGAGCACCATGTCGTAGCCGAACATCTCGGTCACCTTCTTTGCAAACCGCCCGAAGACCGAGTTATAGAAGGCGCGAGAGGACAGAGTCAGCTTCTGTGCTTGCTCCACCAGTGCGTCTCTAATCTTGGGGTGGCAATGCCCCTGGTTGACCGCGCTGAAAAAATGAAGGACGATTATTTCCTCAAGTGGGCGATTGGCTACAAGCACGGCACGTGCCTATACGCGGACAGCATGTCGATGTATACTTTCCCCTCTGGATCCCAAACCCTAGAACAGATTGTGAGCTCAATCATGCAGATGCGTCGGAAAGAATGCTCACTTGGCGCCTTCCGCCCGGTCGAAAACGATTGGCAGCGGATGGTAGCTGCAAAGGTTAATTATCGCGTCAATTCCGGAGTTGAAATGACGCAATGGAGTGCAACTCACTTGTGGGCTCCGTAGAGATGCTCTAGAGTCATGATGTCCTTCGAGGACAAGCTCTCGCTCTGCCCGGAGGTCGAGGCGGCATTATTCGCGGTCTTGGAGACTTCATTGTTTGGTGTAGATGCAGGAGCAGCGGATTGAGCCATGTCAAGTGTATGTAAGTGCTAGTAAATACTATTACTGTATGCAGTGATAGAGAATGAGCAATGCTGAGAATGCAAGAGTGTGGAAGAGATCCGGGGGAGAGAACGCAAGAGAGGAGCGCGGTCACGGCTCAAATGTCCCCCCTGACTGGGATTGCTGACATAACACGGACTTCGTCACTTACCGTGACTCGCCCGCCTGACCACGCTTTCAGCGAGACCCGCCCGCGTCGGAAACCCTAAATCACTCTGCACATCACATATTACACAATTAGATATTGTTACCCAAGAAAGGAATGCACCATGAACGAAGTTTGCAGCCATGTTCGTGTATCTACGACTGTTGATGACGGTGGGAGATGTAGAGAGAGAGAAACCTAAATCTTGAAACAAAGAGCGTCCTAGTCTAGCATAGTCTTGTCACGGATTTTCAACACCAGTTCATCTATCTTGTACGGCTTGATCTACGATAGGAACGTCAGCTGCTAAGAACCAGTCGGGTTGCTAGTAACTCGTGATACCCACCATGACGTCGTCCATCCCAGCCTGGAGGGAAGCCTCGACTTGCCCTAAAAGATTTTATAGTCAGCGTCACCCACTTAAACGCATGTGATATAAGCTACATACCTTGGCGAGCATTGCCGGTGAGCGCTATGATACGATTCCGTAAAGGAAGCACCCCTTCGCTTTCCAGGCGACGAATCTCCCTTGTGGCCGTAGGACCATCCATGACCGGCATCTCACAGTCCATCTATATTCAAACCGGATAAGAATATATACTCTCTCAGAACCGATTATCAGAACCCACCAGAATGGCATCGAACCGTCTTGGAAGACTGGGGTCGATATTATCTGTACCAAAGGCAAGACGTTTGATCTTCTCGATGGCTTCTTTCCCATTCGAAGCAAGCTCTGTCGTGAATCCGGCGTGTTTCAGCTGCCGGTTCAACACCGTTTGATTGATGATGTTGTCTTCCGTAATAAGAATATGGTATGCTGTTTGTGAGGGTGCCGGGGGTGCGGCGACAGCTGGCTTGGCCTTTGCGGGAGATGGGGGGGAATGTGCAGATTTCGGTTCTGGTTCGGCTGCGGTCTTCATTTGAAGATAGAACCTGAACGTGGCGCCTTGTCCATATACAGAGTCGACGTCGATGTTACCTCCCATAAGTTCACAGAGCTTCCGACTGACGAAGAGACCCAACCCGCTACCACCGAATACTTCATGCGAATTGGACCCTAAATACGAGCTTGAGTAACTGGGATATGTATTGCCATTAGATGGTACTCACCCTGTTGGAAGCGTTGGAACAAAAGCGTCAAATCCCCAGGTTTCAAACCAGGACCCGAATCTTGGACAGCGACGTAGACGTAAATCAAAGTCCCTGGGATTTTGACCTTCTCCTTCGCTTCATCGAGGTTTTGAGGTAAAGGTGGAGCAATGCACTTGTTGGCTTGTGGGGGATCCAAAGAAACTTCGAGGTACACCATGATCCGCCTGTCGGGAACGGGGGCGATGTCGGTGAATTTGATGGCTGTTGAGGGCGTCAGTTGAACCATCATTAATCTTTGTCGCATACCGTACTTGCCATTTGACATTAGGTTTGTGATTATCTGCGCGAAACGAGTACGATCCGATGACACCCGGTCAACGTTCAGAACAACCACAGATCGTCCTATGTTCATATCCAGGTTGATCTTTTTCCTGATTCCAGAGTTAGTTGCGAGCAAAGATCCGGAAGATTCGGGACTAACATCTTGAGCTCGTTCTGAGATAGGACGTATGGATATCAGGAGAGCGAATGGGACATACTAACCGAGGACATCACGCACCGCAAAGATGGAAATAATTCTTTGTAACTCGGGAACCAGCTATGCTTCAATCGTGAGCAAAGAGAGATATTGCAAAGGTGCGCACAACCCTAACCTGAAAGTCGATGGTGTGGATGGAAAGGGTATCAAGCTGCAAACGGGACAGCGAAAGCACGTCGTTGGCGATACGCTCCTGAGAGAGACCGCCTGCAAAAAAACATCAGATACCAGGGAATAGAAAATCAAGCCTGACTTACATTGATATATTGAATCTAGAGCCTGAATAGAGATTGTCAGCTTTATCCAGGCTATGAGCGAATGAGCACGTTACATCGAGGTCCTCCTCTATTTGCTTGAGCAAGGAGTCCGAAGGGACGAAAGGTGTAGCAGCGCGTGATTTGCGCAGCGCTTCCGCCAAGTTGCTGAGGTTCGTTCGAACCAGTTGGCTGCAATTGAGGATCGCGCTGACAGGCTGCCGAAGTTCGTGAGACGTCACATCCACAAGCAGTTCTACAGCGATTTGGAATGAGAGACCACCGTTCAATGTAAGCTTGAACCTTGCCCACCTTGCGCTCGCCGCCTCTCGTCAGCCTCCGCTCGCTGTCGCTCCGCATCAGCAGCTCGCAACTGTGCAATGGCTTCACGCTCCTGAGCCTGAGCTATTCGAGCCGCCTCATACAAATGCCGGTCGGATACGTCGCTAGAGAACCCATAAACGTTAGACGGAGAAGAACTCGGAGCGGTGATTCTACATACGTGACGGTCCCAATCAATCCATCTTTCCAACGCGTGTCGTTTTTGAGCGATCATCTTTGAGCAATAGATGATCAACACTCACTTGAAATACTTTCGACTTGGAGCTTCGTCCATCTCTCATTTTGCCAGCGGATCTCCAGGCTTCCACCATCTCCCGTCTGTAACACACGCGTGGTGAGTTCCAACACTTGCTTCTGGAAGTCGGGATGAATGCTGGAATGTTGATATATCAGCAAGACAACCGAGACTCTAGATGGGTCGCTTACTTCCACAGCCAGTTGGTCAGAGGTTGATTGGAGGGATAATCAGTAATTTCATGCCAGCGACGGTTCGCTATTGAAAGGGGTTAAACCTAGGAACCGTGCTTGAGATGAGGACGTCTCACTGTAAGTCATCTCCCCTTGGTTGTCGGTGCGGAAAATGCCCACAGGGCTGAGGTCGCTGACAATCTTGATTTCTTTAGTACGTTCCCTATATGAGGCTGAGTAATTCGATTCAGGCAAACGTGGTGACAATCAACCCACTCGAAGAGACACAGAAGCTCTCGCTTCCTCTTTCCAAGATTGAGATGAAGGTGGACCCTGGCGATCAACTCCTGAGTTTTGAAGGGCTTCGAAATGTAACTGCAAAGCCAAGTTAACCTGTGATGCTTTCGTATTGCCACTGATGTAGCGTCAGCTTACTCATCGGCACCGGAAGTCTGTAGTGATAAGCGGAAAAGTCAGCCGACCCCACACCATTGGCGTACATACGAAGTACACACCAGTCCTTCCACTCGGGCTTCCTCGCCAGCCCTTGCCGTCAGAAGAATAACCGGCGTCCAGCTAATCCTTGGTCGCTCCCTGATGGCGCCGACAAATTGTATCCCGTCCATACCTTCGAGGTGGGGTTAGTTAAGATCGCCCCTGGACATGAGCATTCTTACCAGGCATCATGACATCTGACAGCACTAAGTCGGGCGCCTTTTCCTCGATAATAACTAAGCCATCACTGGCGTTTTCCGCTTCGAGGATGTTGCAGTAGGAATGGAATCTAAACAGTCACGTCAGAGGATGCAGCAGCAGCGCCCTTTATACTTCTGCTTACATTGACCGAAGGAACCTGCGCACATCAGAATCTATAGGTCAGAAGCATTTTAATCAGCAACTTTCCTTTCAGCGTATTCATCAAATACCTACTGTCGTCGACGATGAGAATGGTGTCATCGGGAGAGAAGCGGAATATTCCTGAAAACTCCCCGCTTCTACTGCTGTCGGTATTGCTGTTAGCATTGGATTCGCTCCCTCCACTTTCGCTGCGATCCTTGTCGTCCGTCTGGGCCCTGGATCTGTTCCAGCCTTTTGCCTCTTCGATCATCGCACGACCATAAGCTCGGGGTGCGGCGCGAATACCGGCTAGTTCTTCATCGACGTTGGCAGGTGGCAGATGGTCATACCCGAGGGCTGTCACCGGGGTAATAAATTAGATATATTCGTGAGCGGGCGGGCTGACTTACGAATGTGAACGGTAAAGTTGCTTCCATGAGGTGCGTCCGGGTCATCCTTATCCTCTGGGGTTGACTCAAGAGTGATATGGCCGCCATGAAGCTTGACAAGCTATCGGGATGATAAATAGCAATTAACTTGGTGATAGGAAGTTCGCAAAGATTAAGACACACTTCGCGGGTAAGTGCCAATCCGATGCCAGTGCCTTCGTGGCTGCGGGCGGTGGCCTATGCGAGTTTGCTCGGGTCATCGTTCATCGCTCGCGCTACCGAAGATCTCACCGAGCCTCTATGGAAACGCTCGAAGACTTTATCCAACTCGTTGGCTGGGGAGATGGTGAGACGCGCGTTAACTCAAGAACGAGGAGATCTCAACGTACTAGGGATGCCGCAACCTGTGTCGCGGACAGAGAAATCGGCCCAACCGGGTCGGTAGGATGTATGAACGTGAACTTGGCCGGACAAGGTATCTAGAAGGGGTGCGTCTAGTAGGTACTGGGGGGTGCTGCGCGATATGCAACTCACATTTGAATGCATTGCCAATAAGGTTGAATCTGAAATGCAAGGTGAGATACCCCTGAAGAGATTTACGCAAACTGTGGTTACTTACACGATCTTCTCCCAAAGATCGTGGTCCACAAACGCTGTGGCTTCGTTGGTATGATCATTCGTCACAATATACTAGAGCAAAATCAGATCAAGCTGAACGAAAAGTCCGAATCGCGTGGCCACTCACTTCGATTTTGTTCTTCTCTATCGGGTTGCGGAAGAGTTCAGCCAAGTCGGTGGTATAATCCGCGAGGCTAGTCGCCCTGAATCGGCCGTACATCCTGCCCCCTAATCGGTCGCGTCAGAGCGAGATATGCGGGCGCGATCTACTCGAATTATCACCTTCGACACGAGTAAAGTCCATTAAAGAGTCCACCAGTTTCTGAAGCCGTTCAATATTACGAGTGGTCATGGTAAGCTGCTGCTTCACTCTGGGCTCCGACGTCAACCGGAGAGCTTCCTGAACCGGTCCAGCTAGAGGGTCGCGGTAAGCTAACAGTTCGTAGGGCCGATAGAAGAGCACCTCTTACCGATGAGGGTGAGTGGAGTTCGCAGCTCGTGACTGGCCGAGCTGAAGAACGAAGTCTTTGCGGCATCAAGCTGAGCCAATTGCCTGGGTGGCTCCGTTGTCAGTAGCGTATTTCCAGAACCGATAAAGGCCTGCCACTCACTCGGCCTTCTTCAACTCGGCCTCCCGACCGAGAGTAGCCGTCAAAGTCGAGCTCAATGTCATATGCACCAACTCGATCCACGTTTGATATTCTGTTCCACCCGCAACTCTTCAGCCAAGACCGCACAACCTCCCCCATAAGTCAAAGACGGACTCACCTTTATCATACGGCCGTCGCGTATTAACGCCGAGCACCATCAACCCAACAGGAACCTCATCTCCCTCGGCTGCAATCGGCATGATGATCGCTTCTCTCGGCACGTCGTTCCATCCGTTCTTCCTCAGGCCAAATCCTTTCCCGATGCTCGCTGGGAGCGAGGTGATGTGCAGCGGACGCTTGGCGCTGAAGACATCGAAGAACGGCCAAGCGGTCTCATCTGCCTGCAGGACATCCCCCAGCGTCTCTAATGCCGCATCCGAATCTCCAGGTGTGTGCGCGACGACGGTCGAGTCGTCAGGAAGACTTCGATTATCGTTGGTGGATCCAGGGGAGGCTCCAGACCGCCTTGTTGTCAATATCTGCGCGGATGGACGCAACGTTATCGGATCGAGTAAATGCACTTCTCGTGTAGGGATCGCGGGATGTCCCTCGGGTACGCCGATCTGGAACGCCAAAGTACTCATGACGCGAATTCTAGCTTTCTGAACCTTATATGGTTCGGTCTCTCGTCCGGTCTTTTGGGGAGCTGAGCAATTGGCATTTCAGATACGGCTGTATTACGCAATCAAAGAAAACCAACTGCTCACCGTCGACGGTGTTGAAATAGAACGCAGCAAAAGGCACATCCTTGTGCGCATCTTCGGTGAGGACCATTCGCATTGCTTCTGCAAACTCTGTTCGAGAGCGAGCCAGGGCTGTCGCGGGCGAGGTGCCCGATGAGAACCGGTACGGAGGGGGGTAAAACAAAGGACACCCTTACCGGTCTTGTCTCCCAGCGACCGAAGAATCTGGATGCGGCGCTCGTAGAGGATCTTGCTCGTGTTTTCAAACGTCGTGTTGAAGAATCCTCCAACGCTTCCGTCTTCGACGATAACAGGAATCTGGAGGTTTACCGCGTGATTAGCCTGCCGGGGTTCGCGTAAAGCATTGCAGAAAAATGAAATACCCAAGCCCAATTGTGATAGGTTTCTTCCGGTAGCATTTTGTCGGTCAGACGACCGAAGAAGAGGAGGTCTGCGAGATGGGGTCAAGGCGAAGCAGTCCATGCGCAGTGAGCTAATCTTACCATCTTCGCGTGCGACAGACTTGCGTTCCCGGACGACTTGATCCGCCAGAGGTCCTATAGCCTCCCATAATTCGCCCCATGCTATTGAAAGATATTAATAGGTTAAACGGACAACACGTAAGCACGAAACTTCACCTATTTTGCCATACTTGGCAAAGAGTCCTGGATGTTTCGTGCCGGACATGATTGCGTATGCGTCATTGTACAAGAGAACAAGATCTGGACCCCACCAAAGCGCCCACTGTTTTCGCAAGAGATGCTCAATATAGAGCGAAACCAAAAGAAATTTTCGTATACGTACAGGGTATGGCGAAGTCAGGACTGCGCTGATACAGCTTTTAAGACTCTGGGGCCACTTTTCTGGCGGTCCAAGGGGGTGATCATCCCAGTTGTATTTCTTGAAGAAATCAACCATCTAGGAAACATAATGTCAGGAGGGATCGAAGACATGTCAAAGCATGCATCTCACCTCTGTACCAGCTGTAAGCCACTGTAAGACAGGTTCTCTGGCCCCGGACTTCACGTCGTAAGGGGACTTGGCAGCGGCGACAGCCTGCGGGTCTAACGGTGCTTCCGCCCATTCTGGGAGTGCAGGTAAGGGTTTAGCAGGCAGCTCCGGCGAAGATTCGTCCTTGAGCGTAGTAAGCACTATGTCTACATCCTGCTTGGGTGGGGGAACGTATTTCGGAAGCTCGGTACGGGGAACTGAGGTGATGATCCAAAAGGCGTCGACGGACGTCTTGATGAGTTCAAGCTGGACGGGACTTGTATTTCGGCCAACCCATGCTGGTTCGAGGTCGACAATATAGCGCGCGTTTGAGGCGGTAGGACTCTCTTCGATCCACTCTCCCAGACGGCGAGCGTTGGCCAAGCCCTCAAAGCCGGTTCCGGCAAGCGCTTCCAGAAGACCTCCACCGACTACGCTTTGAGGTTCATTTTCTCTTGGACCAAAGACCAAGTTGCTAGGAAGGAAAGTGTACAGAAAGGTTTTCAACATGTTGCGCGACCCGTCAAGCCTCCGCACATCATCGACTCACCGGAAGGCGGCATTTGTGAATATGGGTAGAAGAGACGCAGCGTGTTTTCCGGATACCCGCTTGTTGAGAACGAACGCTGGGTATGGATACTAACGTAACGATAGCAGCAGTCAGGGCAAATGGGAGGTGGAGGTCCCTTGTCCCAAACCAACCTCCTCGATGTATGTCCTAAGCTGGACTGTCTCGGGCAGAGTTCTTGCCCGAAAAGGCATCTTGGGGCGCCCGTTTGAGCTGGCGGGAAAAGCGGAAAGTCGCCGGGAAAGAAGGAGGGGATGGAGGGAGCGAGGTGAGGGGAGGAGGAGGAGGTAATCACAGTCCAGACTAAAATGCCCGAATCAGCTTCCCATTTCAGGGCGGAGATCGACGCGGGGTTATTCGGGAGCGGTCTAGACTACCAGGCACTGCCCATATATACAGTCGATTGCAAGTGGGAGATCGACTACCAACATCCAACTTGCTCCAACCACTCTCGTGCTCTGACAGTGTGGATCTAAAAGGGGGAAGTTTTCTCGTTCACGCGAGTTCCGCTTGGTAATGACGTCATAGGTGCACAACCCAACCCCCTGAGTTCCCCCGTCGGGTCCCCCCCTTGATGGTCTGTCTCGCTCGGAACTACAAGGAAAGTACGAAAGGAAAAGAAACCGACAAGTTCTGCAAGTCTCAGCGATTTCACCGACTGTGAATCGTCATCCGAGGTAAGACCTCCGGCGGCAGGCCCGGCTCACGTGCCGCTTCGATCTGCGAACCCCTCCCCCCCCAGGTGCATCGCAGGTAACGGTAACCAGATTCTTTTGGAGCATCAAAATTTTCCGTACCAAGCGGGAATGGATCCTGTTACCCGCCTTTACAAGCATACAATGACCTTATTCAACGAAAATAACCCAAGAGAAATTTACATCAGAAAAAAGGTAAAATACTGGGCCATAACGTGTTTGAGATAATCGGTCCCGGAACAGTAAAGTAGTCGGCAGAACGAAACACTCTAGTCAAGCAGAGTCCCCTCTCTGATCTTCAATACCAGCTCGTCGATCTTATACGGCTTAATCTACGCCATTATGCGGCATCAGTTGCTACCAACCTGCGACGGTCCCTGTCAGTTTAGACTCACCATGACATCATCCATTCCGGCTTGCAACGAAGCTTCGATTTGCCCTAAAAACCCCGGCAATTTTAATAAATGAACCATAATAAATTTGCCATAGATCGAAATACCTTGTCTGGCATTGCCAGTGAGAGCTATGATACGGTTCCGTAATGGCAGTACACCCTCGCTTTCGAGTCGACGGATCTCTCGCGTTGCTGTGTGTCCATCCATGACGGGCATTTCACAGTCCATCTAGGTGCAAAACGAGTAAGCGCCGAACGCGTAACCAAAGCAAGGCGTCCTGGAAACCTCACCAGAATCGCATCGAATCGCCTCGGAAGACTAGGATCGATGTTTTCCGTACCAAACGCAAGGCGTTTGATCTTCTCAATAGCCTCTTTCCCATTCGACGCCAGCTCCGTGGTAAATCCAGCTTGTTTCAATTGCCGATTGAGCACCGTCTGATTGATGATATTATCTTCTGTGATGAGAATGTGATATGCCGTTTGAGACGGCGGGGCAGCGATGGCAGGTACCGGCTTAACCGCAGATGGAGGCGAGGAAGGCGCAATCTTCGG
The DNA here is from genome assembly GCA_019633595.1 of Tulasnella sp. UAMH 9824. Taxonomy (NCBI): domain Eukaryota; kingdom Fungi; phylum Basidiomycota; class Agaricomycetes; order Cantharellales; family Tulasnellaceae; genus Tulasnella; species Tulasnella sp. UAMH 9824. The sequence goes on from WSUI01000004.1 coordinate 11,361, forward strand.
TGACGGTTCCCCAGCTGTCCTCATCTTCAGGTAGAAGCGGAACGTAGCACCTTGTCCATATACGGAATCGACGTCGATGTTACCACCCATGAGTTCGCAGAGTTTTCGACTGACGAAAAGGCCAAGCCCGCTACCTCCAAACACTTCATGAGAGTTGGAGCCTATACCAAAGCATGTCAATAGGTATCGAATGGCGCTGCCAAGAATCCCCACCTTGCTGGAACCGCTGGAACAGCAATGATAGATCGCCTGGTTTGAGTCCGGGTCCCGAGTCCCTCACAGCAACGTAGACGTAGATCAACGTCCCGGGATTCTTGACTCTCTCCGCCACGTCCTCGACATTCGCTAGCAGTGGTGGCACTATGCATTTATTGGCTTGAGGCGGGTCCGGAGAGACGTCCAGATATACCACTATTTGTCGGTTTTGAATGGGTGCGATGTCCGTGAATTTGATAGCTTCACGTGGTCACTGTCAACACGGTTCCCAAGCCCCATTAAGCTATCGACTTACCATTTGACATCAGATTAGTCAGAATCTGGGCGAAGCGGTTCCGATCGGAGGACACCCTGTCGACGTTCAGAACGGGAACGGATCTTCCGACTTGGATGTCCAGATTGATCTTCTTCCTATGGACCGATATTAGTGTTAGCGAATCGTCAGGGCCGTCGAGCTTCTAATACTAACATTCTAAGCTCGTTCTGCAGGTCGTAAACATGGTTAAACAATGATATCGAAAGAAAACGAGACATAGCGCACCGCAAAGATGGAAGTTATCCGATGCAGCTCGGGGACAAGCTAAGCGAAGAGTTTAGTCGTTGTAAACGCCCAGAAGTTTAGATACCATACTTGGAAGTCAACGGAATGAATTGAAAGGGTGTCGAGTTGGAGTCGTGACAGAGAGAGCACATCATTGGCGATCCGTTCTTGGGATAAACCGCCTAGCGTAATGAGTAAGCTTCATAGCATTGTAGTCGAGTATAATCACGACTTACACTGGTAGATAGAGTCTAGAGCCTGCAAATCACTTATTATTGGAGCGGGGCGGTTGAAAGGGAAGGATTGCGACTCACATCTAGGTCCTCTTCGATTTGCTTGAGTAAAGCTTGTGTAGGAACGAATGGATCATCCCCCGAGTTGCGCAGCGCGTCCACAAGATTGCTAAGATTGTTTCGGACTAATTGGCTGCAATTTATAATAGCACTGACAGGCTGTCGTATTTCATGAGATGTCACATCCACGAGAAGTTCTAAGATGAGGTACATCAGATATCCGGAGTCGGAATACCCTCTCTGCAAGGACAGACCTTGAGCTCGTCGCCTCTCATCGGCTTCTGCTCGCTGCCGCTCAGCATCAGCAGCACGTAACTGCGCAATGGCTTCCCGCTCCTGAGCCTGCGCGATACGAGCTGCCTCGTAGAAATGCCTGTCGGAGACGTCGCTGAAACAAGAGGAGCGTAAGAACGACGGGAACAACGTCGAACACTCCTACTTACGTGACAGTTCCAATCAACCCGTCTTGGGATCCAACAAGCTTTTTAGCATGATTCCGCTCCTTTCGAGAGCTGGTTTACTCACTAGTTATTTTCTCGACTTGGAGTTTGGTCCAGCATTCGTTCTGCCAGCGGATTTCCATGCTGCCCCCTTCTCCGGTCTTCAGCACTCGAGTAGTCAATTCCAACACGCCCTTCTGGAACTCAGCGTGAACGCTGGTAAGATAATAAGTCGAGTTATGAATGTATATGTTTACGGGAACCTCGAAGACCTACTTCCATAGCCAGTTCGTCAAAGGTTGGCTGGAGGGGTAATCAGTTATTTCATGCCATCGACGGTTCGCTAATAGGATATGTAAGCGCAAGCCATATCATGCGTAAGTCCAGCTCGACTTGCTGTAGGTCATTTCTCCTTGACTATCCGTGCGGAAGATTCCGACTGGGCTGAGGTCGCTAACAATTTTGATCTCCTTGGTTCGTTCCCTAAGCAATGTCCAGTGAGTAATACGGGTAACTGGAATGGGGAGATGAAACCTCACTCAAAAAGGCTCATCAACTCTCGTTTCCGTTTACCGAGGTTCAAATGGAGATGGACGCGTGCGAGCAATTCCTGAGTTTTGAAAGGCTTCGATATATAACTTCCCAATGTTCGGATCAGCCTAAAGTCGCCTCGTGCGTATCCTGGACACTGGCTCACTCATCTGCTCCAGAGGTCTTGACAGAGAAGGCTCGGTCAGGGCTCCGCTAGAGAGGTAATCGAGCCACGGACCTACCAATCCCTCTATTCTAGCCTCCTCAGCCGACTTTGCTGTGAGAAGAATAACAGGTGTCCAACTAATTCCTGCTCTCTCTCTTATCGTGCTGACAAATTGTATGCCGTCCATGCCTGGGTCGCCAGAATTAGCTCCTGCGTTCGCCATTGCCCCATCACTCTCACCAGGCATCATCACATCCGAAAGGACCAAATCAGGCGACTTCTCTTCGATAGCGACTAGGCCCTCAAGACCATTTTGAGCATCTATGACATTGCAGTATGGGCGCAATCTAGTGAAGGATGTCAAGAGAGGAGGTAGCATTGCATGGGGCAACGAGGCTTACACTGATCGAAGGAATCTCCGCACATCCGAATCTAGTTGAAGATTAGCTCCATTTCATGAAGGATAAGTGTAAAACCTACTATCATCGACGATGAGGATAGTATCCTCAGGGGAAAAGCGGAAGACTCCAGAAAATTCGCCACTTCTACTACTGTCGGTGTTGCTAGTGGGGAGGGACTCGCTCCCCCCACTTTCACTTCGGTCTTTATCATCTCCCGTGAGTTTTATCTTGTTCCATCCCTTAGCTTCTTCGATTACGGCTCGACCATATGCTCGAAGACCGACGCGCACTATAGTTGTATCTTCTTCGACATTGCCAGGAGGGAGGTGCTCGTATCCTAGCGCTGCAATGATAGTCAATCAGGCTGAGTATGCGATGCCACAGGTCAGCTTACGAATGTGGACGGTGAACGTGCTACCATGGGATGCGTTGGGATTATCCTTGTCCTCTGGTGTGGATTCCAGTGTGATGTACCCGCCATGTAGCTTGACCAGCTGGAAAATCAGTGAGCCCCGAATCAATAAATCGCCATCATAGCTCTCTTACCTCTCGAGTAAGCGCCAATCCAATACCCGTGCCCTCATGGCTACGGGCGGTCGCCTAGTAAGCATGCTCGGGTCATTGCCAGACATCATCAACGTCATAAATCTCACCGAACTGCGATGGAATCGCTCGAAGACACGATCCCTTTCATTCGCTAGCTCAACGAGAAGACATCAATAGGAGTCACAATGATACGCATTGCTCTTACCGGAGATGCCACAGCCAGTGTCGCTCACTGAGAATTCCGCCCACCCGGGTCGGTACTTGGAGTGAACATGGACTTGACCGGCGAGTGTGTCTGGATCAAGAGGATCAGTGTATTGCTAATGTGCATGTCACGACGCAGGCGTACACTTGAATGCATTGCCAATGAGGTTGAAGCTACGATACTGTTTCAGACGAGAACAGAGAGAGTGAGCGAAAAGAGCGACGTACACAATCTTTTCCCAGAGGTCGTGATCTACATATGCGGTAGTCTCGTTCGCCCGGTCGCTTGTTACGATGAACTAAAACCGTCCAGCGTGGCTTGATCAACGACTCGTGTAAGTATGTATTCTGAGAGACGCACCTCGATTTTGTTCTTCTCGATCGGATTCCGGAAGAGTTCTGCAAGGTCTGTCGTGAAGTCCGCCAAGCTAGTCGCCCTAAAACGACCGTACATGCGACCCCCTGATAGCAGGACACTTCAGCACCGAGTAATCGCTAACAATAGCGTTGGGCTATACCTTCCACGCGGGTGAAATCCATTAGCGAATCCACCAATTTCTGGAGGCGTTCAATGTTGCGCGTGGTCATGGAGAGCTGATCCTTCACTCTTGACTCTGTTGTCATTCGAAGGGCTTCCTGAACGGGGCCAGCTGGAAGGAATGATAAACATATGTAAGTCACGTTGCGAGAAAACAACATGGTCAGCGAACCTATGAGAGTCAGCGGGGTTCGGAGTTCATGACTTGCGGAGCTGAAGAACGACGTCTTGGCGGCATCAAGTTGCGCTAATTGTCTAGATATGCAGGTGGTAAGTTGCAACGGCGATAAAACCGCCAAATCCCAATAAGATTTACTCGGCTTTCTTCAGTTCGGCTTCCCGGCCGAGAGTTGCCGTTAACGTGGAGTTTAAGGTCATGTGTAGCAAGTCGATCCATGTTTGATATTCTTTCGGTCATTCGTTAGGACGACCAACTAAAAAATATCTAGGTACGAACGTACCTTCGTCGTACGGACGCCGGGTATTCACGCCTAGCACTATAACAGCAATCGGTACGTCATCACCGTCGACGGCAATTGGCATGACTATAGCCTCTCGAAGAGCATCATTCCAACCGTTCTTCCTGAGACCAAAGCCCTTTCCAATGGTAGAGGGCAAAGCCGTGATATGAAGTGGCTTCTTCGCGCTGAAGACATCGAAAAAGGGCCACGCAACATCATCGACAGGAGTGGGCTCTTTGTCCATTTCCGTGACAGAGCTGGATTCCCCTGGGGTGTTTGCAGCAACTGTGGAATCATCGGGCAGACTACGCGCTTCAATTGTCGACCCGGGTGATGCTCCCGTTCGTTTGCTGGCAGATGAAAGCATCGGACGCAAAGTCACTGGATCCAAGAAATGCACCTCTCGGTCTGGTATCGCTGGATGTCCTTCCGGTACACCAATCTTAAATGCCAAAGTGCTCGTGACCCTTACCCTACTTCTGTGAGCCGATCTCTGCTCCGAATCTCGGCCGGGTTTGGGAGGCGCTAATGAAAACAGGCTCAGCACCGTGTGACCCCGATGATCATTGAAGACGCACCATCGACCACGTTGAAATAAAAAGCGACAAAGGGAATATCCTTGTGGGCGTCTTCCGTTAGCACGTGCTTCATTGCCTCTGCAAATTCATCTCTGGAGCGAGCTAGGGCTATCACATTCAAGAGTAAGAGCGGATAATACGTCTGATGTACCAGGAAGTGGTATATACCAGTCTTATCGCCGAGAGCACGAAGGATCTTAATCCGCCTTTCGTACAAAATTTTGCTTGTACTCTCAAAAGTCGTGTTGAAAAAGCCACCTATGCTCCCGTCTTCGACAGTAACTGGTATCTGGAAGTAGTCCGGTCAGCTTTTGCCGTGTGCGAGGTAATGCATTGGACGGCTCACCCAGGCCCAGTTATGGTAAGTCTCTTCAGGAAGCTTCTTATCGGTCAATCGTCCAAAGAAAAGAAGGTCTGCACAAGTCAACGCGAGGATCGTCAATCTTTGAAGTCGTGGGCCTACCATCCTCAAAAGCGATTGATCTCTTCTCTCGAAGTACCAAGTCCGAAAGAGGGCCAAGCGTTTCCCAAAGCTCTCCCCAGGCTACTCATGCAATCCCAAGTCAGAAAACAGACAACCGAGTGTTGCGTAATACGGTCACGCGCCTACTTTCCCTGCCTTGGCGAAGAGTCCTGGATGCTTGGAACCAGACATCACAGCATATGCATCGTTGTACAAAAGGCAAAATTCTGGTCCCCACCAGATAGCCCACTAGGAAAATGCTCGAATCAGTAATACGAAGTACAGAGTCACTGCGACCCATAACACACGGGGTAAGGCGAAGCCAAAACAGCACTTAGCGCAGTCTTTAAACTCTGGGGCCAAAATTCCATGGGCCCGAAGGGATGTTTCTCCCAAGGGTAATTCTTAACATAATCCACCATCTGTGTGACAAGAGGGTGAGTAAGCTTTGAGTATATTGCCGCATATCTCCGACACACCTTCGTGCCAGCTGTAAGCCATTGAAGTACCGGTTCGTTGGTCGTTGGCTGTAGCTCATAAGGAGACTTGCTCTGGGCAGGCGCTGCCGGGTCAGCCGGCGCTTCGGCCCATTCTGGTAGCGGAGGAAGAGGTCGCGTTTCCAGGGGTGGAGATGGTTGGGCCTTGAGCGTGGTCAGAACGACGTCCTCTTCCTCCCTAGGTGGGGGTACGTATTTCGGGATTTGGCTCCGAGGCACAGAGGTAATGATCCAGAAGGCTTCGACCGATGTTTTAGTCAGTTCGAGTTGAATTGGACTAGGATTTCGGCCAAGCCATGGTGGCTCGAGATCGACGAGGAAGGAATTGTTGTCCTTATCCACGCTTTGTTCAATCCATTCGCCCAGACGACGGGCATTCTCAAGTCCTTCGAACCCTGACCCTGCAAGGGCTTCTAGGAGGCCACCACCAACGATATTCTGGGGCTCGTTCTCCTTGGGGCCGAATACCAAGTTCCTAGCGAGGAAATGCTTCAGGTCGCTAGGACTTCGCCCTCCAGCTGTTCGAGAAGACGCACCGAAAGGGGGCATTTGAGAATATGGGGATTAAGGAGGCAGCATGCTTCCCAGCGACTCGTTTGTTAAGCACGAAAGCCGGGTAAGGATACTGAATGAAAGTGGTGGGTCAGCGGGCCAAGCGACGCGAGCAGATAATCCCCTGCTAACCGACTCAATGAAGGTCCTTAATTGGACCGTTTCCGGGAGGGTTCGTGCCCGAAAAGGCATCTTGCGACCCAAGTCTTAAACGACCAGCAGAAGCGAGAAGCGCAAGGCGGAATGTTTCTTTCGAGCGTTGGGTAGTGGGAGGTAGAAGGGGGTCTCGAGCGATCACTCGGTTGCTCGGTCCAAGTTACAACCAATTGATCGACACTCGCCATGTCTCCGCCCCACGCCCGTTCCTAGGTTTAAAAAGGTATGCGCGGGAAAAACAGCGTCATGATAAACATCAGAGCCCATCTAACCCTTCTCCCCGATCGCACAAATTATCCAATCCCGGGACCAATTCCATAGCATCGTCGGCCTTCAAAGATGCTTCAGGCGGTGTTCTGGCCCTCGCTGGACTAAAAATTCCGGGCGGCCCGGTTCCCGTGACCGGGAAGTTACAAAATCCAATACAAGCGACTCAAGAGAAGTAACATCGTAGAGTATTAGCAAGGTATCCTCGTGTGTGTGCGGGGTAATCGTTGGTTGGAAGCAAATAAAGTGGTCAACAAAACGAACGCTCTAGTCCAGTAGGGTTCTCTCTCTAATCTTCAACACTAGTTCATCTATCTTATATGGTTTGATCTGCACCATTTACAACGCATCAGTTACTGCAGCTAGTCACCGGTGATTTTGCCGTAACTCACCATGACGTCGTCCATGCCGGCTTGCAACGAAGCTTCAATTTGCCCTGCGAATTAGACGGCTTCAACAACAAGCAAAACAACGATTTCACCGGACGTCAACATACCTTGTCGGGCGTTTCCGGTGAGCGCTATAATACGGTTCCGCAGAGGAAGTACGCCTTCGTTCTCCAGTCGCCGGATCTCCCGTGTGGCTGTGTGACCATCCATGACAGGCATTTCACAGTCCATCTGGTTTCAAACCGAGTAAGCTCTCACATATATCAGACCAAAATCTCAAGAAGAAAACCCACCAAAATCGCATCGAAACGCCGCGGAAGACTAGGATCGATGGTTTCCGTACCAAACGCAAGGCGCTTGACCTTCTCGATAGCCTCTTTCCCATTAGACGCAAGCTCCGTGGTGAACCCAGCGTGTTTCAATTGCCGATTGAGCACCGTCTGATTGATGATATTATCTTCTGTGATGAGAATGTGGTAGGCTGTCTGGGACGGAGGGGCAGCAACTGCTGGCTTCGCCTTAACCGCTGTTGGAGGAGGCGAGGGAGGCGCTGACTTGGGTGCAGGTTCCCCAGCTGTCTTCATCTTCAAATAGAAGCGGAAGGTAGCGCCTTGCCCGTATACGGAATCCACGTCGATGTTGCCACCCATAAGCTCGCATAGCTTTCGACTGACAAAAAGACCGAGTCCACTTCCCCCGAACACTTCATGAGAGTTGGAGCCTACACCAAAGCGTGCATCAGTAGGCATTTATCAGCGTTACCGAAAGCCCCACCCTGCTGGAACCGCTGGAAAAGCAATGATAGATCGCCTGGTTTGAGTCCGGGTCCTGAGTCCCGCACCGCGACGTAGACGTAAATTAACGTTCCAGAAGTCCTGACTCTCTCCGCCAGGTCCCGGACATTCGCTAGTAGTGGTGGCACTATACATTTGTTAGTTTGGGGTGGGTCAGGAGACACGTCCAGATACACCACTATTCGCCGGCTTTGAATCGGCGCGATGTCCGTGAATTTGATAGCTTGACGAAGTCACCGTCAGTACAATCTGGCATCAATAAACTATCGACCGACCATTTGACATCAAGTTTGTCAGGATCTGGGCGAAGCGGGTACGATCGGAGGAAACCTTGTCGATGTTCAGAACGGTCACGGATCTTCCGACTTGAATGTCAAGATTGATCTTCTTCCTATAGCCAATGTCAGTGTCAACGAGGGGTCAGGGAGGTTGAGACCATGATACTGACATCTTGAGCTCGTTCTGCAACGGCCGTAAATATGGGTAAACAAGATATCGAAACATTGAACCGATGAGACAGGACGTACTGCGAAGATCGAGACTATTCGTTGCAATTCGGGGACAAGCTGAGCGAAGAATTTAGGCCTTGTACGCGCAAGAAATGTAGATATAATACCTGGAAGTCAATGGTATGAATAGAAAGAGTGTCGAGTTGGAGCCGTGACAGGGAGAGAACATCATTGGCAATCCGTTCTTGTGACAATCCACCTGGCGTAAAGGTTAGGTGAGACTTCGCAACACTGCAACCGAGCAAAGTGACGACCAACATTCGTAAATCGAGTCTAAAGCCTGTATATAGCTTGTCATTGAAACAGGACGGTTAAAAGGAAGGGCTCCTACTCACATCTAGGTCCTCTTCGATCTGCTTGAGCAAAGCTTCCGTCGGAACGAATGGAACAGCACTCGACTTCCGCAACTCATCCGCGAGATTGCTGAGATTTGTTCGCACTAATTGACTGCAATTGAGGATAGCGCTGACGGGTTGTCGTAGCTCGTGGGACGTCACGTCCACCAAAAGCTCTAGTAGCGGGTACGTCAGATATCTGGGGCGGGAGCGTGATGTCTACAGGAACAAACCTTGGCCTCGTCGCCTCTCCTCGGCTTCTGCCCGCTGCCGTTCAGCATCGGCAGCACGTAACTGCGCAATAGCTTCCCGTTCTTGGGCCTGCGCTATCCGAGCTGCTTCATACAAATGTCTGTCGGAGACGTCGCTGAAGCAAGAAAAGAGTGAGATGCATGGAGATCATAGCGTCGAACGCTGTTACTTACGTGACAGTCCCAATCAACCCGTCTTAAGTTTTCAAGGGTCCCATCAGCATGCCTATACCCCCATCGAGAGCCGATTTCCTCACTAGCTATTTTCTCTACTTGAAGTTTGGTCCAGCGTTCGTTCTGCCAACGGATTTCCATGCTTCCCCCATCCCCAGTCTTCAGCACTCGAGTCGTCAACTCCAGCACATCCTTCTGGAAATCGACATGAACGCTAGCCAGATGTTAGACTGACTCAGAAACGCATATGTCAGAGCCTAATCGACCTACTTCCATAGCCAATTTGTCAAAGGTTGGCTTGATGGATAATCAGTTATTTCATGCCACCGGCGATTCGCTAACGTGTATTGTGAGCATGAGCCACGCTCCGCTCAAAGCGAGTGCGACCCACTGTAAGTCATTTCTCCTTGGCTATCTGTGCGGAATATTCCGACTGGGCTGAGGTCGCTGACAATCTTGATCTCCTTGGTTCGTTCCCTGAGCAATATTCAGTGAGTAGCGCCGGGGGCTGGCCTAGAGAGGTAACACCTTACTCAAAGAGGTTCATCAACTCCCGTTTCCGTTTGCCGAGGTTCAAATGAAGATGCGCACGTGCCACCAATTCCTGAGTTTTGAAAGGCTTTGAGATATAACTGCAGAATTCCATTATTAAACTCAAGTCATATCGTGCGTAGCCTAAACGCCTGCTTACTCATCTGCTCCAGAGGTCTGGTCAGAGAAGGTCTGGTCAGGCCTCTGCCGCAAGGGGGGGGGTACAGGTTAACATACCAGTCCTTCCACTCGAGCTTCTTCAGCTGACTTTGCCGTCAGAAGAATAACAGGTGTCCAACTAATTCGCGACCTCTCCCGGATTGTGCTGACGAACTGTATGCCGTCCATACCTAGGTCGTAAGAATTAGCTTCTGCATTCCGCAGATCCCATCGCCCTCACCAGGCATCATCACGTCCGAAAGAACCAAATCAGGCGACTTCTCTTCGATAGCAACTAGGCCCTCAATACCGTTCTGAGCTTCGATGACGTTGCAGTATGGTCGCAATCTGGTGAAGGAAGGAAGAAAGGAGATAGTAATGCATGGGCCAGCGAGACCTACATGGTTCGAATAAATCTCCGCACATCCGAGTCTAGTTGAGGGTTTTAGCTCCAGTTCTTGTAAAACGTTGGAAATGCTTACTGTCGTCGACGATGAGAATAGTATCCTCATGGGAAAAGCGGAAGACCCCGGAGAATTCCCCACTTCGGTTAGCCTCGCTGTTGCTATTAGGGATGGACTCGCTTCCTCCGCTTTCGCTACGGTCCCTGTCATCTCCCATGGATTTTATCCTATTCCATGCCTTCGCTTCTGCGATCATGGCACGACCATAGGCTCGAGGGCCGGCACGCACTCCAGTTGTGTCTTCCTCGACATTACCAGAAGGGAGGTGTTCATGTCCCAACGCTAGAACAGCAGTCAATCAGACCGATTCCCTGGGACCATATGTCAACTTACGAATGTGGACGGTGAACGTGCTACCATGCGGCGCATCGGGATTATCCTTGTCCTCTGGTGTGGACTCAAGTGTGATGTACCCGCCGTGCAGTTTGACCAACTGAAAGGACAGTGAGCGTGGCTTAATCGATCCTCGTCATAGCTCTCTTACCTCTCGAGTGAGCGCTAATCCAATACCCGTGCCCTCATGGCTACGGGCGGTAGCCTAGTAAGCGTGCTCGGGTCATCGTCCGACGTCCACAACGTCGTAAATCTCACCGAACTACGATGGAATCGCTCGAATACGCGACCCTTTTCATTTACTATCTCGACAGTAAGGCGTCAATGGAAATCTTACGGATAGACGTTACTCTTACCGGCGATACCACAACCTGTGTCGCTGACGGAGAACTGCGCCCATCCGGGTCGGTACTTGGAGTGAACATGGACTTGACCGGCGAGTGTGTCTACATTCAGAGGGTCAGTGTACTTCCAATGAGCACGTAACGACGCAAGCGTACACTTGAATGCGTTGCCAATGAGGTTGAAGCTACGATGCCGTTTGAGACAAGAACAAGGAGAGTGAGGGAAAAGACGACGCACACAATCTTTTCCCAGAGGTCGTGATCTACATATGCGGTAGCCTCGTTGGAACGGTCACTCGTTACAATGAACTAAAACGGTCCGTATAGCTTGATCAACGACTCGCGTGTAGCGCATGTCCCGAGCAACTCACTTCGATCTTATTCTTTTCTATGGGGTTGCGGAAGAGTTCTGCGAGGTCTGTGGTAAAATCCGCCAAGCTAGTGGCCCTGAAACGACCGTACATACGGCCCCCTGATAGTAGGATATTAGCGCCAAGTAACCGTTCGCTAATAGCGTAAGGGGCTTGCCTTCGACACGGGTGAAATCCATAAGCGAATCCACCAATTTCTGGAGACGCTCGATGTTGCGCGTGGTCAAAGAGAGCTGCTCCTTTATCCTTGGCTCTGTGGTCATCCGAAGGGCTTCTTGAACGGGGCCAGCTTTAAACATCAAAAGGCAAATGTAAGTCACGCTTGAGAAAATAAGACGGCCAGTGAACCTATGAGAGTCAGGGGAGTTCGGAGTTCATGACTTGCTGAACTGAAGAACGACGTCTTAGCTGCATCGAGCTGCGCTAACTGTCTGGGTAAGCGGAAAATGAGACACAACGGCTAAAGAACTATGACACTCTAGCACGGCTTACTCGGCTTTCTTCAATTCGGCTTCTCTGCCTAAGGTTGCTGTCAATGTGGAGCTTAAGGTCATATGTAGCAGGTCGATCCACGTTTCATACTCTTTCGTTCGTTTGATCAGGACAACTCTATAATAATTGTATTGCAAACGTACCTTGGTCGTATGGACGACGGGTATTTACACCAAACACCATAACACCGATCGGGACCTCGTCACCTTCGGCGCCAATTGGCATAATGATCGCCTCTCTCGGAGCGTCATTCCAACCATTCTTCCTGAGACCAAAGCCCGTCCCGATGCTAGAGGGCAAAGCTGTAATATGAAGCGGCTTTTTCGCGCTAAAGACATCGAAAAAGGGCCACGCAGCATCATCGACAGCGGTGGGCTCTTTGTCCAGTTCCCGGGCAGAGTCTGTTTCGCCTGGAGTGTTCGCGGTAACTGTGGAATCGTCAGGGAGGCTGCGCGCTTCGATCGTCGACCCCGGTGATACTCCCGCCCTTTTGCTAACGAAGGGAAGCACAGGACGTAAAGTCACTGGATCCAAGAAGTGTACTTCTCGGTCGGGTATTGCTGGATGCCCTTCCGGCACCCCGAACTTGAACGCCAAGGTGCTCGTGACCCGAACTCTGTTTCTATGAGGATGTCTTTGGTCTGAATCTCGGCTAGATTTTGGAGGCGCTAAGGAAGAACAGGCTCAGAACTGTGTAGGCCCAAAGATAATTTAAAACACACCATCGACCACGTTGAAGTAAAAAGCGACGAAGGGAATATCTTTGTGAGCAAAATCTTCCCTTAGTACGTGCTTCATTGCCTCTGCAAATTCCCCTCTGGAACGAGCCAAAGCTATCACATTTAAGCGTAAGAGCGAGGAAAAGGTAAGGAAATCAGGAAGTAGTATCTACCAGTCTTGTCGCCGAGGGCGCGCAGCACCTGAATCCGCCGTTCATAGAGGATCTTGCTTGTACTCTCAAAAGTCGTATTGAAATATCCCCCTACGGTCCCGTCTTCAATAGTAATTGGTATCTGGACGTATCACGGGTCTGTTATTGTCATATAAAAGCTGATGCATGCGATGGCTTACATAAGCCCAGCTATGATAAGTCTCTTCAGGAAGAAGCTTGTCGGTTAATCGTCCAAAGAGAAGAAGGTCTGCACGAGTTAATCGAGGATCTTTAACCTTGAGTCGTACGCTCACCATCCTCAAAAGCAACTGATTTCTTCTCTCGAAGCACCAAGTCCGCCAGAGGTCCAAGCTCTTCCCAGAGCTCTCCCCAAGCTATACATGGAGCCCAAGTCAAAACAACAGGCAAACGCGTCTTGATGGAAGAAAATCACGCGCCTATTTTCCCCGCCTGGCCGAAGAATCCTGGATGCTTGGTGCCAGACATCGCAGCGTATGCATCGTTGTACAAAAGGCAAAGTTCTGGTCCCCACCAAATCGCCCACTAAGAAGATGCTCAGCTCAGTAATACTAAGTGCCGAATGATTGTAATTCATAACACACAGGGTAAGGCGCGGCCAGAACAGCGCTTAGCGCACTCTTTAAAATCTGGGGCCAGAGTTCCATGGGTCCAAGAGGATGATTCTCCCAAGGGTAGTTCTTTATATAGTCCCTCATCTACACGAAGAGGGGATGAGCGAGCTTTGAGCGTCTCTCCTGGATTTTTCGGACATACCTTCGTGCCGGCCGTAAGCCATTGAAGCACTGGTGCCTTGTCTGCTGGCTGTTGGTCGTAAAGAGACTTGCCCTGGGTAGGTGCTGTTTTATCAGCCGGCGCTTCGGCCCATTCTGCGAGTGGAGGGAGTGGTTGTGTGTCTAGCGGCGGAGATGGTTGGGCCTTAAGGGTGGTCAAAAGTATATCCTCTTTCTGCTTAGGCGGGGGCATGTATTTCGGGATTTGGCTCCGAGGCACGGAAGTAATAATCCAGAAGGCTTCGACCGATGTTTTGATCAGTTCGAGTTGAACTGGAGTAAGAGTTCGACCAAGCCATGGGGGTTCCAGATCGACGAGGAAGGAAGTGCTTTCCTTGTTCACGCTTTGTTCAATCCATTCGCCCAGACGACGGGCGTTCTCAAGTCCCTCAAAGCCTGAGCCTGCGAGAGCCTCTAGGAGGCCGCCACCAACGATGTTCTGAGGTTCGTTTTCCTTAGGACCAAACACCAAGTTTCTGGTGAGGGAAGGCCTCCGGTCATTTAACCTTCAACCTCTAGCTCGTTCCAGGATACGCACCGAAAGGGGGCATTTGAGAATATGGGTATTAGGGAGGCCGCATGCTTCCAGGCTACTCGCTTATTAAGCACGAAAGCCGGATACGGATACTAAGTGAAACCCGTGGGTTAGATCACGGAGCAAAGCAAGCCCAGCAGACAATTGCATAGCATACCGCTTCGATGAAGGTCCTCAGTTGGACCGTTTCTGGGAGAGTTCGGGCCCGAAACGGCATCTTGCAGCCCACGTCTTAAGCGAGCAGCAAAAACGAGGAATGCACGGTGGAGTTCTTGTCGAGTGTTGGGAGGTGGAGGTGGAGGGGTGGACCCGGTCCAACTTACAATCTACGAACCGACTCAAAGCTTTCCCTTAATGCACCCGCCGCCCATTCCCCCTTGCAGAATGGAGAAAATGGTGCGCCGCGGGAATTATGTCGTCATAGCACACGAATGATGAACAACCAGAAAGCCTTGTCTACTTCTTCACACACTTGACCACCATCCGCAGCTGATCTCCAATTATCCTTTTGCCAGCTTCGATCGCCGCCTACCACGCTCTTGGTGGCGTTCTAGCCAAAGTTCCAGGCCCCCCGCCCCCGTGACCGAAAACATCTGGGGCGAGTAAGATCGCAGTCCCAATGAGACATTGCTTGCGTCCGGGACTCCCGGCTGAGTTGACGGAACCTCCTACATAGTCTCGCCAGTTGGCACATGGTTAATCACGAGAGAGAAGCCTCCCGGCGGATTATCCAACTGGGAGTCGGCTCAAGTGCCGCCTCTCATCAGACTTAGGCGTTCCCCACGATGCGCAGATCCAAAACGCAGGCAAAGAACGCGAGTCTTCTATACTGTACCCAATTACAACATTCAATGCCAGTGAACCAAGAGAAAGTTACAACAAGAAACAAAAGCAAGGTATCCTCGCGGATGGGGTATTCGTTTGCTAGAAGCAAGAGAAAAGGGGTCAGCAGAACGAACATTCTAGTCCAGCAGAGTCCTCTCTCTAATCTTCAACACCAGTTCGTCAATCTTATATGGTTTAATCTACGGCGGGATACGGCATCAGCTACTGTAACCAGTCGCCGGTGGTTTTGCCTGAGCTCACCATGACGTCGTCCATTCCAGCTTGCAACGAAGTTTCAATTTGCCCTGAGAATCCCGTGGCCTCAATAACAAGCGAAATAACGGTTTCATCGCGCATTGAAACTACCTGGTCGAGCGTTGCCTGTGAGTGCTATAATCCGGTTTCGCAAAGTCAGGATGCCTTCGCTCTCCAGTCGACGAATCTCTCGCGTGGCCGTATGACCATCCATAACGGGCATCTCACAGTCCATCTGGGTTCAGACGGGTAAGCTCCCAAAGTGGTTGAAATCAACCCGTCCTAAAAAGAAATGGCTCACCAGAATCGTATCGAATCGCCGTGGAAGACTGGAATCGATATCTGTACCCAAGGCAAGGCGTTTGATCCTCTCGATCGCCTCTTTGCCATTCGACGCGAGTTCTGTGGTGAACCCAGCTTGTTTCAACTGTCGGTTGAGCACCGTCTGGTTAATTATGTTATCCTCAGTGATGAGGATGTGGTAGGCTCTTTGAGAAGGAGGGGGTGCGATGGTTGGTTTCGCATTTACCGAACGCGGTGTTGAGGGAGGTGCGACTTTGGGTGTACGCTCCCCGGCTGTCTTCATTTTCAAGTAGAAGCGGAATGTGGCGCCTTCCCCATAAACAGAATCGACATCGATGTTGCCCCCCATAAGCTCGCAGAGTTTTCGACTGACGAAAAGACCGAGCCCGCTACCCCCGAACACCTCATGAGAGTTGGAGCCTAGACCAACGTTCATCAATAGGAGTTGGACGAGTGCCGCCTGGGGCCGCACCTTGCTGGAACCTTTGGAAAAGCAATGCTAGATCTCCTGGTTTGAGTCCGGGCCCTGTGTCCCGCACTGCAACGTAAATGTAAAGCAATGTGCCAGGATTCTTGACTTTCTCTGCTACGTCCTCGACATTCGTTGGCAGCGACGGAGCTATGCACGCGTTGAGTTGGGGAGGATCTGGAGACACTTCTAGCTCTACCGATATTTGGCGGTTTGAGATGGGAGCGATGTCCGTGAATTTAATGGCTTTACGTATTACTCGTCAGCTAGACTCTCGTCATTGACCAGTCATTCACGCACCGTTTGACATCAAGTTTGTCAAAACCTGGGCGAAGCGGGTGCGATCGGAGGATACCCTGTCGATCTTCAGAGCTGTGACGGATCTTCCAACTTTCACGTCTAAATTAATCTTCTTCCTATGGTCAATGCTGGCATCAGCAAAGGGACTGAGAGGTTAAAAGTACAAGACTGACATCTTGAGCTCGTTCTGCAATGATCATACAAAGACTAAATATGAATACCGCGAAAGGAAAACGGGCATTACGTACCGCAAAGATTGAGAGTATCTGCTGCAGCTCAGGGACAAGCTGATGAAGAAGTTAGCGATCACTGGCAGATTGAGCAGCGAGAATCATACCTGGAAGTCGGTGTTATGGATGGAAAGAGTATCAAGCTGAAGCCGTGACAAGGAGAGAACATCATTGGCGATCCGTTCTTGCGACAAGCCGCCTAGTAAAAAGTATCAGCCACCCTTGTACGGTGTTCTAGCTGGGCTTTTATATTACGACCCACACTGGTAGATCGAGTCCAGAGCCTGTCGAAGTGTGTTAAGAAATTATGGCGGTCTCCGTACATAGCCAAGGAATGCGACTTACGTCTAAATCCTCTTGAATCTGCTTGAGCAAGGATGTCGTAGGGACAAATGGAGCGGCCCCGGACTTGCGCAACATATCCGCAAGATTGCTAAGGTTTGTTCGAACCAATTGGCTACAATTGAGGATAGCACTGACGGGTTGCCGAAGTTCATGGGATGTCACATCCACCAAAAGCTCTGCCACCAAGTGCATTAGGTACTTGGATCGGCATTCAATCCCTATGGCTACATACCCTGGGCCCGTCGCCTCTCGTCGGCTTCTGCGCGCTGCTGCTCAGCATCGGCTGCGCGTATCTGGGCGATGGCTTCACGCTCCTGAGCCTGGGCTATACGAGCTGCCTCGTACAGATGCCTATCGGAGACATCGCTGGAACAGGAGAAACGTGAGACGATGAGAATAATGCCCGTCGTCATGACCTACGTGACTGTCCCGATCAAGCCATCTCAAGTTCCAACGGATCTTTCAGTGTGCAGCTAACGGCTTCGAAGATAAATTACTGACTAGCAATCTTCTCGACTTGAAGCTGTGTCCAGCGTTCGTTCTGCCAACGGATTTCAAGACTTCCCCCTTCTCCAGTCTTTAATACCCGAGAGGTCAAATCTAGCACGGCTTTCTGGAACTCGAGATGAACACTGAGCTGATGTTAGTCGCAGAAGCGTACATGTTCACGATTGTCCAGAAGACTTACTTCCACAGCCAGTTCGTTAGAGGTTGGTTCGACGGGTAATCTGTGATCTCGTGCCATCGACGGTTCGCTAAGAGCATATGTGAGAGTCCCATATGGCGGTTAAGACTAGCGCGACTGACTATAAGTCATCTCTCCCTGGCTATCCGTGCGGAAAATTCCAACTGGACTAAGGTCGCTGACAATCTTGATCTCCTTGGTTCGTTCCCTAGGCAATATGCAATGAGCAAGACCAAGAACTTGCCCGAAGAGGCGGAACCTCACTCAAAAAGGCTCATCAACTCCCTTTTCCGCTTACCGAGGTTCATATGAAGGTGAACACGTGCGATCAATTCCTGAGTTTTGAAAGGCTTAGAGATATAACTGCCAAAATTCCCGTATCACTATAACGCCGTCTCGTCCGTAAATTAAAGCCTGACTTACTCATCTGCACCAGATGTCTTGACCGAGAAGCTTCGATGAGCGCTGTGCCAGGAGAAAATATAGACGCTGTTAACCTACTAGTCCTTCTACTTGAGCCTCTTCAGCCGACTTTGCAGTGAGAAGGATGATTGGTATCCAGCTGATTGTTGGTCTTTCGCGGACTGTGTTAACAAATTGTATGCCATCCATGCCTGTCACAACAAGAATGAGGCTCCGCGTTCGGTGAATACTTCCACCCTTACCAGGCATCATGACATCCGAAAGAACTAGATCGGGCGATTGCTCCTCCACAGCGACCAAGCCATCGATGCCATTTTGGGCTTCTATGATTTTACAATATGGTCGCAGTCTCATTAACCAAGTTAATAACGTGCAGAATTGTCATGCGGAAATGACGCTTACATGGACCGAAGGAATCTCCGCACATCCATATCTAGTTGATGTTTTAACTCAAGTCTCTGTACAAACAATTAAAAAAACTTACTGTCATCGACAATGAGGATTGTATCTTCAGGAGAAAAGCGGAAGATCCCGGAAAATTCGGCACTCCTACTGCTGTCGCCATTGCTCTGGGCATTAGACTCGCTTCCTCCACTTTCACTGGGGTCTTTATCATCTCGCAGCGTCTTGTTCCATCCTTTAGCTTCTTCGATCACAGCACGACCATAAGATCGGGGGCCAGCGGGTGTGCTGACAGCTGTGTCTTTCTCAATATTAGCAGAAGGAAGGTGCTCATATCCCAGTGCTGACATGGAAATCATTTAGACAGATTCTGTGATTTCATGGGTTTACTTACGTATGTGGACGGTGAATGTGCTCCCGTGGGGCGCTTCCGGGTTGTCCTCGTCCTCTGGGGTGGATTCAAGGGTGATGTACCCGCCGTGCAACTTGACCAGCTACAAATGCAATAAGTACGGAACGATAAAACCTTTGTTCGTCCCTACCTCTCGAGTAAGTGCCAATCCGATGCCCGTGCCCTCGTGGCTACGGGCGGTAGCCTGACAAGGCTGCTCAGGTCATCGCCCTACATCAACAACGTCGAGAATCTTACCGAACTGCGATGAAATCGGTCAAAGACACGTTCCTGTTCGTTGTCTAGACGGAAGTGAGGCGTTAAGTGGAACTACGAGTAGTGACGCTCTTACCAACGATGCCACAGCCGGTATCGGTTACGGAGAACTCCGCCCACCCAGGTCGGTACTTGAAGTGAACGTGAACCTGGCCAGCAAGCGTGTCTAAAATTAACGGGTCAGTCTGTTGCCAGTGTGCACGTTGCCACTCGATCGTACATTTGAATGCGTTGCCAACGAGATTGAAGCTGTGGCATTGGATGAGACTCCTGGAGGCTCATGAGAGCAAGGAAAGTGAACAACGCACACAATCTTTTCCCAGAGATCGTGATCTACATATGCGGTGGCCTCGTTTTTACGGTCGCTCGTCACAACGAACTAAATCGTTGAGCAAGGCTTGGATCAATGACTCGTGGCATGAGGCTCATGTGTCGAGAGACGCACCTTAACCTGGTTCTTTTCGATGGGGTTTCGGAAGAGTTCCGCAAGGTCTGTGGTAAAATCTGCCAGGTCGGTGGGCTTGAAACGGCCGTACATGCGACCCCCTGATAGCAGAACGTTTCATCCTAAGGTAAGTTCTATTTATGGCACGATGCCTTACCTTCGACACGGGTGAAATCCATGAGCGAATCTACTAATTTCTGCAGACGCTCGATGTTACGAGTAGTCAAGGAGAGCTGTTCCTTCACTGCTGCATCTGTGGTCAGTCGAAGGGCTTCATGAACGGGACCAGCTTAACGGAGTGCAGATCGTTATAAGTCACTTTCTGCGCAAGAGAGCGAGAGATCTAAACGGCGAACCTATGAGAGTTAGCGGAGTTCGGAGTTCATGACTTGCTGAACTAAAGAACGACGTCTTGGCTGCATCGAGCTGAGCTAATTGTCTAGGTAAGCAGATAGTCAATCATCCCTGCTGTAGATTTACTAGACCGAAAGATGACCTACTCGGCTTTTTTCAATTCGGCTTCCCGACCAAGAGTGGCTGTCAATGTGGAGCTCAAAGTCATGTGAAGCAATCCGATCCACGTTTGATATTCTGTTGGCATTCGGTTGGACGAATAAAATAGCAAGGACGGAGTTGAGAACATACCTTGGTCGTACGGACGACGCGTATTCAGGCCAAATACCATCACAGCGATTGGCACTTCATCGCCTTCCGCGGCAATGGGCATGACGATGGCCTCTCTGGGAACATCATTCCAACCGTCCTTTCTGAAACCAAAACCTTTTCCGATAGACGAGGGCAAATCCGTGATGTGAAGTGGTTTCTTCGCGTTAAAGACGTCGAAAAAGGGCCATGCGACGTCGTCTGTATTGATGGGATCTTTCTCCAGTTCTATCGCAGCGTCTGATTCGCTAGGAGTGTTGCCAACAACTGTTGAATCGTCAGGGAGGCTACGTGCATCAAGTGTGGAACCCGGTGACCCGCCCACGCGCTTGCCGACGAACGGGAGTACTGGACGCAGGGTCGTTGGATCCAAGAAATGCACTTGTCGATCGGGTATAGCTGTATGTCCTTCGGGCACCCCGATCTTGAACGCCAAAGTGCTCGTGACACGAATTCTGTTTCTATGAGGATACTTGTTCTCTGCATCTCGGCTGTATTTTGGTGAAGCTACGATACGACAAGCTCAGGACCTCATTCAGTGCGCCCGATCATCAAAGACGCACCGTCGACCACGTTGAAATAAAAAGCAACGAAGGGAATATCTCTTTGCGCGTCTTCCGATAAAAAGCTTCTCATTGCCTGAGCGAATTCCTCCCTGGAGCGAGCTAGGGCTGTAACATTAAAGCTTAAGAATGGAGAACTAGTGCAGGGAACTGATACATAATACATACCAGTCTTATCGCCAAGAGCTCGGAGGATCTGAATTCGTCGTTCATAGAGGATCTTACTTGTACCCTCAAAAGTTGTATTGTAGAACCCCCCTACGCTGCCGTTTTCAGCGGTAATAGGGATCTGGAAGGGAACCAGGTCGATTACTGCCGCTCGAAGGCTAACTCGTTCAACGACTGACATATGCCCAGCTGTGGTAAACCTCTTCGGGGAGAAGCTTGTCGGTTAGGCGACCAAAGAAAAGGAGGTCTACACGAGCGAAGGCGCGTTAATGCGAGGGTCGTTAAGCTCTGTTCGTGGGCTCACCATCCTCGAAAGCAACTGATTTCCCCTCCCGAAGCACCACGTCCGACAGAGGGCCAAGCTCTTCCCAGAGTTCTCCCCAGGCTACTCTTGAAAATCAAGTCAGGACAACCGGCGACAACCTTATATGTATCGAATCACGAGCCTATTTTTCCTGCCTTCGCGAATAGTCCCGGATGCTTCGTGCCGCACATCGTAGCGTATGCGTCGTTGTACAAGATAGTGAGCTCCGGCCCCCACCACACTGCCCACTAGAAAGATGCTCAAATCAGTAATACGAAATGCCTAAGGACTGCAATCCATGACACACAGGGTAAGGGGCGGCCATAACAGCACTCAGCGCGCTCTTTAAACTTTGGGGCCAGAGTTCCATTGGCCCGAGGGGATGATTCTCCCAAGGATATTTATTCAGATAATCAAGCATCTAGTCATTATGAAGGGATGAGCGAGCCTTGGACACAATTTCGAGCATTTATCGGGCACACCTTCGTGCCAGCCGTAAGCCATTGAGGTATCGGTTCCTTGACTGTCGACTGTTGTTCGTGGCGAGACTTGCCATGAGCGAGTACTGTAAGATCAAACGGTGTTTCGACCCATTCGGGGAGTCGGGGAAGGGGTTTTGTTTCGAGCGGTGAGGATGGTTCGGTCCTCGGTGTGGTTAGGAGGACATCCTCTTCCTGCTTCAGTGGAGGCACATGGTTCGAGATTTGGCTTCGAGGCACGGAGGTGATGATCCAATAGACGTCGACCGATGTTTTGGTCAGCTCGAGTTGAATCGGGTTGGGCGTTCGATCAAGCCACGGGGGTTCCAAAACGAGGAGGAAGGACGTTCTTTCGTTATCCACACCTTCAATCCATTCGCCCAGACGACGAGCATTCGCGAGACCTTCGAGACCGGTCCCTGCGATCGCCTCTAGAAGGCCGCCACCAACGATGCTTTGGGGATCATATTCCTTCGGACCGAACACTAAGTTTCTAATTGGGGAATGCGCGAAGCCCACTTAAACCTCGCCCTCCATCTAGTTCAGAAGACCCACCGAAAAGGGGCATTCGAGAATATTGGCACCAAGGAGGCTGCATGCTTTCCGGCCACTCGTTTGTTGAGAACAAAAGCCGGATAAGGGTACTGGACGAAAGCTGGGGGTCAGAGGGGAGGGCACCGGGCGAGAAGACAATTGCGTGACATACAGCCTCAATAAAGGACCTGAGCTGGACGCTTTCCGGAAGGGTTCGTGCCCGAAGAGGCATCTTGTGGCCCGCGTCTCAAGCTGATCAGCAAAGACGAGAAATGCGCGGTACACGTTGTAATGCCCTTCGAGTGTTGGGTGAGGGATTGGGGGAGACGGAAATCTCCCAGTCCAAGCTATAATCGACGGATAGACGGCTGCGTGGATTCTATCACAGCCGCATTGTAGAAGCTTCCGATATCCTCTTGGTGTCACTTGATAGCGTCGGGAGCTCTGCAATGCACTTCCGTTATTGGCTCGATTCGTGCCGTCGGCTGCTTGGAACCGACGGCTGGAGATCGCAATACCTTTGGATAAGCAAACAGGCACGAAAGCCGTCACAGAACGTCACAAAATACGACAAGTGATCCGTTTTCCGTGCCTGTCCCACCTGGCCACAGAATTGCCCAATCACAACGTCCCAACGCCCCAAATGATTCCGGAACGCTTGTCACGGTAACAGAAATGGCATACTCTTCTCAATGAAGATCGCCAGAGGTGGCCCAAAGAAAAAAGTCATTAACGCCTGTCCAGAGTTTCGAAGAGTTTTTCTTAGCCTGTGCTGATTTTGGTGCCCACCTGATGGACTGAGAGGACACACCGTCCGTCTCTATTCTTTCGTACACCAGTGCCCCTGAAAGCCCAAAGCGCCTGCCACTTCACCCTCCGCTCAAAGTTCGTTCAACGCCTTCGGTTTTGGTTAAAATAATAATAGGGTTCCGCGTGAGAAGGATTGCATCATAGAAACATGATTAACAATGCAGAAAGGCTATTATCTACTTCTTCGCACACTTGAGCACCATTTGCAGCCGATCCGCATCTTCCTTGTTGTTCGCGGAGTCTACCCAGTTCGCCAGCTTCGATCGCAGAGCGCTCTCGGCCACGCCGTCCACCACGCTGTTGGCGAGGTCGGTTAGAACTAGTTGGAGCAAAACCACAGCAAGCGACACTCACAATCCACGATCCCACAAAGCTATCCGCAACTCTGGGACTGATAGCCGAATCCCTTTCCCCTCCGCGGCCAATAGGGCATCATCGGTCTTGAGGTATCCCAGGTGGCGTTCTAGCCTTCGTCGAGCCAACATTCCAGGCCCCCAGCTCGCCTGCCCGAAAACGCTGAGAACGTGTCAGATCGCAGCCAATGAAATATAGTTCGCTTCCGGGCTCACCGGCAGAGTTCTTTCAGCATGGTGCTGTCAAAGCTCTTCAAGCCGCCGGCGACGAGTGATTTCAAATCCTCCACCTTGACATCCTTGAGTAACAACGAGACGGCTTTGAGGCCCTCCTTTCGAGTATTTTCCGCCTTCGTATGGATGCGCTCGAGCTGGCTCGGGAGAATACAAGTCGAAGGCAATATGCCTGGCGCGTACATCACTATCAGAGGGATGATTTCCTCGATAATGAGCACAATCAAAAGGAAAGGAACAAGTCTGAAAAGTCTAAGGTCAATAGCCGCAACGGCGCAACGTTAAGCAAGTAAAACGCACTTTTTGACATCTTGGTTGTATGTCTTAATAAACTGGTTCTCCCACCGTGTCATCCTCGACTCCTTCCCTTCCGCTTGTTCGGTAGCAAGGCGTTTGCGAATAGCCCGGACAGTCTTCCCATGGACACCGATGAGTTTAATTCCACGTATGTAGAATTTGAAAAGTTGAATGCCCTGATGGAGCAGCCGCCGTACTGTGCCAGCATTCTCAGGAGCAGGAGCAAGGATACCGTGCTGAGTCGCTTTCTGCATGTCCTCGATTGCGAACCGGATAGCCGAAGCTTGCTCTGTTTCAGGGTTTGCATCTGCGATGTTTTGCTTTTCTGTGGAAGCCACAGATTGATTACTGGACGCCGATGGAGCTGGGGGTGGAGGCTTGGGAGGAGTTGTAGACACCTCAGCCGCGGTCGGTTTTCTTGGGGCTGGATGTAGGTCCACCTTCTTACGCAGAGAAGGGCCATTATTCGGTGATGCTAGGGTATCCTTGGGGGCTGAGGAGTTGGTCGAGGGCGATGGTGTCGGCCCCCCAGTCGAGTATCCGCGGCGATAGTAGCAATGAGAGGGAGACGCTGTCAGACTAAGCCTTGCAACTATCCGGGCAGGGTTGCCAAGATGGTGTGGGGACGCAAGTTGAAGCCTAGGGGGCATTGAGCAAGTATTAGCTCGTTCATGGGGCCTTTTTAGGCCAGCGTTAGAATTTCGACCGACTTCACTGTTCGAGCATAAGTCCCTGCCGCGCCTCGGGGAATCATCTATAATCGAGTTCTATAACACTGAGAGAGAGAGTATAAAGTAAAGAAAGAAGGAAAGGTAGGAGGAGGGAGATACGAATAGTCTTGGTGGTCGCTGGGGGGGATGGTGGGATAAAGGCCTAATTTCTCGCTGTTTGTGTTTGGCAGCCGAATCTGACGCGTCCGGCGTCTCCCCAACGCGCGTTTTCGGCCCTTGCTCGCCATTCGGCCACCGTAAGCTCGGCCTCGAGTTCACGCCATCGTACGACAATATTGAAGGACTTTCCTCGCTTGAAGTGACGAGGGATCCAAGAAAACTGCCCGCTGGGCTTCCACTAATGCAGTCCGGTCCGATCCCGCGGAGCCACTTTGAGCCAACGCCAACGCAGCGAGAGACAGAGTCTCGGAGACATGCGATCTATCGGCTTGACCTGCGGTGTCTAGCAGTCCCGCCAGGACAGCTCTTGCCTGCTCTGGGCGACCTTGCTGGATCAAAAGACGAGCGAGATGCAGCCTAGGCTTGGAGCTCATGGGAGTAGCATGAACGCTGGCTTCCATCAAGCTAGCAGCATCTTTGACGAGCCCCTGCGCGTAACCTTTAGTGATATATTCTCTATTCGTCGCAAACAATCCAACTAACCTGACCGAGATGGTGATGAGTTAACAGATGGTCGACCGTTCCTTCAGGATCCAAGATCTTTCGTTCGTCGATGGGCATAGTACGGATCTCGGACAAAGCAGCATTTAACAGGTCGTCGTCGAGGTTCAGCATTCCATAAGCCGCCAATGCTGTTATGGCATCCATATTGCGTGGGTTCTCCGTTATTCTATCGGATTGTCAGCAACCCCGACGCTTCGTGAACATGTGTAGATAGCTTACGCTGTGAAGAGCTGATCTTTACCGGCATTGCGCGCTTCCTCGCTACCCAGTTGCCATAACGTCTGCGATAACAACAGGATTATCTGTCCGCGCACCGCAACCAGTCCCTCTGGAACCTGTTCCAAGGCTGTCTCCAGGGTCCCCAGCGCCTCCGCGTACTCCCCCAACCCGAAGAAAGCGAGGCCCATGCAGTGGGACGCATGTGCTCTTAGCAGCACCGTGGTTTCGTCTTCACCCTCCTGAAGCAGACTCGATGCAAGTTTTAAAGCATCAATTGCACCAGCATATTCAGATTGAGAGACGCGCAGGCGTCCGGAGTTTACTTGGGCCAACGCGAAGTGCCCCTCTGTCTCTGGATCTTCGCTTTTGTTGTACGCAGCATCCAAGACAGCTATCACCCTCTCCATCAAGGTAACGGCCAGGTCTCGCTGCCCAAGTCTTTCGCATATGAGAGCGAATAAATGCAAAGCGGTCGCGTCGTCAGGTCTCTGCTGGCTGTAACGGTCTAAGACGGCGAAAGGAAGGAAGAGCGCGTCATGATCGCCAGCCTTATAGGTCCCTTTAACATAGAGTGTGAAGATTCGAGAGGCAAACTCCAGATCTGCCTCGGGCTGTAAGAGGTAGCTAAGTATGGATGCCCATGCAGATGCTGTGTCAAGTGACTCACGATCGCGGCAGAGAGCGTTATTGAGTGCTCCAGCAGAGCTCTAGCTTCCAAGACGTGATCGTTCTTGGTGGCTACAATCGCCTGACCAACCCATGCCAGCGAGTAGTCCGGATCTAAAGTCTGTGCTCGGTAGAACGCGTGGTTTGCCAGCTCTAGGTCTTCATGGTGCAGGCACAAAAGCCCCAGGTTAGTCCAGGCTATGGGACTCTATAATCGCATAAATAAGTCGGCAATCTGATGGCCATAGTTCACAGGACTCGCCTTGTTGTCCACTTCGATAGACATAATAAAGGAGTGCTGTGCCAGCTTGGCATTTTCAAAGCCTCGAAGTACGCCTAGGGCGTTCCAATACATCGCACTTGTTGGCTCAGCCCGCACAGCTTTCTTCAATAGATCTATCGCGTCTTTGAGGAAGGTCTCTTTCAGCTCCTCATCAACGCTGGGTGCGAGCTGCTTGAGGGTGACAGCGACGTCATATGCCGCACCGGCATGCGCATCGGCGTTGCTCTCCATCAGAGACATCCTTGCCTGGTAAGCCGCCAAGGCCAAAGCAACCGCTGACTCGCCCTCGGCCGTTCCTTGGGCAAGTTCGTTCGAGGCATTGGCTAGAGGGTGACCGGTCTTTCCGGCATCCGCGGCAATGTCGGACGGTAACGCATTTTCCACAGCAACCAGAGTTTGGTGTATACTTTGTGGACGTCCAAACGATGACCGCCGACCGAGTTCGTAGAGCGCGTCTCCAATGATTTTCCAAGCCATCGCTTTGAAACCTGGTGCATCGGTTATGATGGCGAGTGCCATGTCGACCGCGTGCTTAAGAGACTCCTCCGCTCTACCGATGTAGCCAGAGAGGAGTTCTACCTTTCCAAGATCGAGAGAAGTTCCGGCCAATGCTATTCTTGCTCCCGGGTCGTCGGGCTTGATTGCAAGGACAGATCGGAAGTATTCAATAGCTTGATCGAACTGGTACACGCGACGAAGTGCGTCCCCCTTGACGAATTTGCAGCTCCAGTCATCCGGGTTGATTTCCTGTGCCCGGTCTAGCGCTTTGAGGGCAGCAACATGCCGACCTGCGTGCACGTAGGCTTCGCCTAGCCGTAACCAAGACTCAAAGTCCGCCTCCTCTCCTCGGAGGGTGACTTGGAAGGCCTGGATCGCTTGGGCGTAGTTTCCGCGATTCTGTCCATTGCTCCATGGTTCAGCAAAAGTCCGAATGAGTTGCAAGAAGACTTACAAGTTCAACCACCCCCATCGCTTTCCAAGCCCACGCGTTGGTCGGGAGATACTGTCGCTTGTTGGTCGTGCTGGCGTCGTCCATTCCTCCAGTAACTCCTCCTTCGCCTGCAATAGTTCGACTGGCCACCACCTCCACTAAATCCCACTCCTTCTCTTCAGCAAACCCTTCAGCGAGTCTTCTGGCGGCTTCTCCTTCCCTAGGATCTAATTCGAAGGCCTTTTGGAAACACTTGGAAGCACGAACTGGATCTGGTGGGGATGCGCACTCAAGGTAGTGTATTCCAAGGGACGTGAAGGCTGGTGCGAACGAATTCAACCTCTTGAGCGCTGTTATCCAGCAGGTATAGGCTTCGCTCCGCTTTTCACCTGTTCCACAGTTAGTGCACCAGACCAGGCTCTTCCGCGCAAGTAACCTACCCGCGATGTCCCAGTAGGCTTTGCCTAATCTCCACCATGCCCGAGCCTGCTGATACTCCTTTTCATCCAGACCATCCAGGGCTTCAATTACCTCCTGCATCTCATTTACCGTCTCGTCAGCCCTTCCGTCTTGAATGGCACACCATGCGGCTTGCTCTCGAGCTTCAAGGCCCTCCTCAATATTGTCTGAGCCCACAATCGCTTGTACCCGCTGATAGATGGCTTCGGCACTCTTCCAATTTTGAGCATACTGATAGACCATTGCACGGGCCATAAGGCACCGTACATTATCGGGGTCGACCGAAAGAACGTCATCCAGAAGGCCAGCTGCCCTGAGGTGGTGTTTCGGGGGGAATAGGTACACCAAGGCTGTCGCGATGCAGATGTTGAAGGCTTTCTGGGTCCTGAGACGCTACTTTAGCTCGGTTCGAGCTAGCTAAGAAGCTCAAGGACGTACAAGGGAAGAGGGCTTCCGTAATCCTTTTCTGACTGCCGTAAAAGGATAAGGCCAGACTCAGCAACTTTTCTGGCTTGGTCCCAGTCCTCTTCGCGCAAATAAAATTCGGCCATAGTGCGATGCGCAAATATGGAGTTTTGATTTTGGGAAAAGCCCTCCTGTAAAGCGTGTGTCGGTCGGGGTTGTCCGCCAAGTCAGGTCGAACCTACCAAGGCAAGGGCGAACGGGTCTTCTTCTTCCTCGTCGTCTTGTTTAGACTTTTTCTTGCCGCCTTCTTCTTCTTCTTCTTCGTCTTCCGTAAGCGGCCGGCCTTGGAATAGCAGAAGAGCCTTGATCATCATACATAAGCGCTCGTTTGGCAACAATTGGAGGTATTGTTGCAAGATTGAGGTCGGGTAGTCCTCTACGATTATGCGCCATCAGCCCAACCGACTTAATTAGGAGCTATAAGCGGTTGAATGTTACCTAAGCGCTCGTAATCACATCTTTCTATATGCGTATTCCAAGCGAGGGAGTCGGGTATCTTGAGCAGGACACACCCGTTCACGAGTTCCTCGACCTCGGCTCGCAAGCTCTGCTTTTCCTGGGCAGTTTTACCGCTTGCGGGTGTGGCCGTGAGGAGGTTATGTCGCTGGCGTAAAAGTTTCGCTTCCGTTGACCTACGAAGCTCGTCGGACGTCTGTGGATGCCCGATGATTTCTCCATAAAGGCGCGGTAGCTTGAAGGTGTTGAATCATTAATAAGGAATAGAGATCGGGAAGCACAAGCAGACCTTTGATGAGCTCCAAGCCTCTCTCCCAACCTCCAGCTTCAGGATGTTAAGAGGGGACGATCCAATTCTGGTTCTTCTCTTCTCAACTTCTTTAGTAATAAATTCCTTCTCTTGTTTTTCCTCAATAGAAACGAGCTCTTCCAGAATCGGAAGCGTGTTGTGAAGTGCAAGTTGGCTCGTGAGAGTTGTACTGGCCGTCGGTGCTGTTTGATCAGGTGGTGGAAGAGTCGAGAGCACCGAATAGTACGGAGAGTCGGGGAGGTAGAGGCTAATGGCTTCAGAGACCTGATACAGGACTTAGTCAGTATCCGCGTCGTCTCGAACGGGTTGAATAACCTCTTCTTGGGTGCCATAAGAACGCCGCAGTTCTACATAGCGCTGCAAGGTCTCGGCGCACTTGGTGGCGTCACCTCTGGAAGGTACGTTCAATGAGTGCTGGACGCGAGCGTGCCTAGCTAAAGCCTTACGCTTTTGCAAAAAGGTCCATCATCTTGCGCAATGTTTCAGCGAGGTCATTCCAGGACTTGGTGCGTTCATAGAATTTCGATAGCCCCTGGAAATAACCGCAACGTCAAATCTGAGTCACACCGTCGTGGATGTCAATTTAACCTGCCAAGCTAGCAGCTGTTCCGGGTTCAGGGAGATGGCTTTACGATAGGCCTATGCGAGAGAGTTGGTCATCGCTGCTTGGGTGAAGTCACCACGGCTTACGCTTTCACTCTGCTCATTCTTTCCGATCTCGAGCGAAGCAAGCCCCACGAAAACATTGCTGTTCCCTCAGCGGTCTTCGGTCAGATGGGGTCAATCACAGAGTCACTCGTGTCACTCAACGCATGGTAGTTGTCGGGCTCGTATTCTAGCACTTGAAGAGCGGCATTCTCGGCTGTAACATAATCCTTCTTGCCTATCGCTTCTTTAGCAGCTTTGAGCTTGCTCTTAGCAAAAACAGAAGTCATCACTGGAGGGCCCTTCGGTGGTGCAGGGGTTAGTCCCGACCAAAGTCGGGGTACATTAGGTAAGCTAGAGTAAACAAAAGACAACGAGGAGCAGCGATGCTATGGACTAGGAATCAACGACAGCAGGAATGAATGGAGCAGAAAGATAGAAAAAAAGTGTGGAGGTGCTTGCTGCAATGCTGTTGTGTATTTTGGCTTTGCCATTGAGAATGTAGGAAAAACTATGACTGGGAAACGAAGAGCAAACCAAAAATGATGGGAACCATGCATGCAAAGAACAAGAGCGGGGAGACAGTGAAAACAGGACTACCAAGTGAGTAGATCACGTCTGCGGAGAAGTAGAGACAAAGCCGTCGAACTTCCCAGGAAGGTTGAGCTTGCTCCGAGAGCGCAAAACGCGGGGTCGATCAGTAGTCTCTGCAGCACCAGGAGCGGGATGCGACGAAGCTCGTTGGTTTTGCGGGGACGAGCTGGTCTTAAGAACTAGACTCCGAGAAGTCTTGAGTGGGGTCACCGTTTTCTGAAGCTCGTCAGGGAGGGGCTTCGTCTCCGGGATAGGGCTATTATCCGCGGTCTTAACTTGGCGGGTCGCCTGCCGGTCGCGCAGTCGAGCAGGCAAAATCAGCTTGGTAGTATGATTCAATGAAGGCAGCTCAGTGGTCGGGGGAGCAACTTCCCCAGTTGGGGCGGAGGAATCCATGGGGTTAGCCATTTCCTCATGCGACTCCGAGCTGCTGAGTTCCGACAGCGAAGAGTTGGATCCGAAGGTCGAAACTGAGCGAGTACTGGAAGGTTTGTTCTCCTCTACCGATGCCATCGAAAAGCTCTGTGACAACCCGGAAGGTTTGGTGGGCGTATTGCCGGACCCGGTATTGCCGCCGGCAGACGGGTGTTCCGTTTTACGGTGCTTTCGCCGTGGGGCTCCTTCAGTGTCCGACTGTGGAAGCGTGCGAGCAGCAGGAACGCGGGCTCGAAGAGATCTTCTTGTCGGTGTTTCCGCCCGAGTCGGCTTTGGACGGATCGCCTTGGGCATCAAGGGGACCTCGGTGTCGGGAATGTTGTGCTCCACTTTATAGGCCTCCCACTCGCGAACAAGGTCCACGACTTGAAGGAGTCTAATAAACCAAGCTCCAGATCTGGTTTGCGTTTAGACCCGGGAGGAATAGCTTACCTGCGCCTTGCTTTAAGGTAGGATATGACAGCACCGGTGGTGGCAGGGCCTTCCACCCAAAGTTTGCCAACGATCTCGTCATACTCCTTTTGCAACTCCTTCTCCATCTCGATATCGTCCCCGTCTTTGTCCCCATACCCATACGCATGCTCATATCTTTCCTCAGCCTCCATCACGCCTCTCCTACGCTTTGGGGGGCGGCCGCGGGCAGGAGTGGCGCTCCTGGACCTCGAGGCGCCCCCAGCCAACAACCTTTGCGTCAGGACGGCAGAAGAAAGCACAGAATCACCAGTGGCCGCAGCCTCCCTCAACGATCTAGATGTATCCGCGGCCTTTTGAGCTTCTTCGGAAGCATCGATCAAGGCGTAGATTCGATTCCTGGCGGCCTTGAGGTTGTTGGCCTCACGGACAATGTAAGGGTTTTTAACCAATCCGGGCTGCCTCGTAGACCTTCTAGGACCTGAAGGAGCGACTGAAGAACTTGTTTGAACAGGGTGGTCGGCGCTATCGCCAGCTCCTGCGTCACGTGGCGGAGTGGGATCGGTCTGAGGGGCTTCGCTCGATGCGTACGAAGTGTTGGATGAAACTGGCGGCCAAAGGGACTCTGGCATCGGAACACACAGGTCGAGTTTTCGCTCAGCTAAAGCGTAAGATTTGATGAGCAAAAGGTTCAGGAATCGAAAGAAGGACAATTCAAAAGGGGAAAGGGATTCAAATCGATTTTATCTCACCTTTCCATCTCCAACGTGCAGGAAGTGATTCTACACGGAAGATATCATCATACTGACTATAGGGATCCATTGTGTGATGGGAGGGGAGGGCAGGAAGGGGTGTACGAAGAATGGCCGGCGGGTGACGGTCACAAAGTTTCTGCCGGGTACTGAAACAAATAAGAAATGTTAGTTTGCACCTTCTAGACGGTGCTTCTAACTACGATCTACCAACCTTGCCCAACTATTTTTAATAATAAGGGGATGGGAAGGAAAGGGGCT
This sequence comes from Tulasnella sp. UAMH 9824, assembly GCA_019633595.1. Lineage (NCBI taxonomy): Eukaryota > Fungi > Basidiomycota > Agaricomycetes > Cantharellales > Tulasnellaceae > Tulasnella > Tulasnella sp. UAMH 9824. The sequence goes on from WSUI01000004.1 coordinate 43,610, forward strand.
CTCGGGGTCTGTGAAAGTCGGAGTTTATGGACGAGGAACAAACAACGTAAAAGCCACCTAAGAGCTATAAAAGCAAAAAGAAACGATTTTTGGATCGATATTTAATGGGTCGGGGTGTGGGGTGATTGGGAGGATTTTTTGCGATGTTAGGTGTTAGCGGGGGGGTGCAGTGAGGCGAGGGAAGCGAAGAGGGGCGGGAGTGTTCTCTCAAACAAAGTCCGAGTCGAAACGGCGAAACGGGGGCTCGTGGTGGCGTCTGACAAGGCAGGGATTGGAAACGACCCTTGTGACCTGCAAACTACCTACGCTTTATATATCTTCCGGACAACTGATTGCCCCCGGCTAAGATGCAAGGCATGACGCTTCTCACAAGGACTTCTGGTAATTTACACGATCATCGTTCATGATCCGTCTAAAGCAGGCAGCACTCATATCGAAATCTTCCGACGTGAAAGGGAGTTTCGGCCGCTAAATTTTTACTATAGCATTACACTGCTTCTACTTGATTTGGTGGACGGCAACACTTCTCCTTGCATTGCTCATCCGGCACTCGCTTCCCCTGGAATCATCTGTCCTCTAGGGCGACGGCACCGCCAATTCTCTTACCGTCCCTTCAGAGCGCAATGGGGCACCACTTGACTTGCCTCCTCATTCCCGCCAAAGATTCTGGGTCCTTGGGATATTTCCCTCGCGACCAGGTGTTAGCCGGCCCTTGCAGCGTGGCTTTCCAACCAGCCCGCAAGGCGGCTCGTGGCACTTCGGCGAAATCTCCGGGGAGTTCTTGCGTAAGCTAGACAACGCACGGGCCAACAACGACGTCATCCAACATTTTCCATTTTCCTATTCAAGACTGGAACGAAGGAGCTACAGGAGTGAGGGGAGAACAAAGTAAGCCTAGGGGTTGGTGATGATGTAGACGGAGATGTGGCATGTGAACATAGAAGTCTAAATGGATGAAGGATAACAACAAACAACAAAAATAAGGGGAGAGGGGAGAGAAATATCGACAATGGAATAGACCACAGACCGGTCGACAACCGAGCAATGAGCAATATACAAGGGGAAAATAAAGAAAGAAGCCGGGAGCAGAGTGAACAGAGAGAGCAGAGGAAGGGGAAGCCTTATCATGATCGTGGCAATATTGAGCGTGGCGTTGGCATTAATGGTGGAATTACGATTAAATGGAAGAGGTGGGCAGAAACTCATACAGCGATAGAGACACCGATCGCTGAACCGGCTTGTGGGACGTTGGGGACGGGAGCGTCAAGCTCCATGGCATCCGATTTCATAGTAGTGTGGAACCCAGCAGATGTGGGCGTGACTGGAGGAAGGGGTGAGCGGATCTCCGCTTCCGGCGAGGCAGTCGTGGTGATCGACAACACTTGCTGCTGCTGCGCGTCTTCGGATTCCTTTCGGCTATGGCTTCGCGAAGACCCGGAGGAGCTGGACTTCTTTGATTTGCTCGCGCGCGGACGCGATGGTCGATCCTCTCCGAGTGAACCCGTGCTCAGGCGTTTGAGATGAGCTTTGTAGGTAGGACGAGGTCTAGAGGAGGAGGCAGGGAGTGCAAGCGGTCAGTGTCAGGCAACGCTGGCTGATCTGAGACCATGACGGTGGACGGACCTAGGCTTCAAGTCGAGGGGCTCTTCGAACATATTGTAGGACTTCCGGGGCGGTTCATCGTCGTCGTCATCGTCTTCATCATCGCCCTCTTCCATGGCATCCTTGTCTTTCTCCTTTTCGGATGCGTTCTTTGCATCCGATCTCTCTAATTCCGCCTGCTTGTCCTCGGAACCGCTGTCCCCGTTGGTGGAGGTCGATTCAGCCCGAACAGACGATTTTGAACTGTCGTCGGACCTCTTGCTCGGCTTGGATTTGGCCTGAGTCGCCTTGGAGCCGCTTCCAGACCTGGACCTGCCAGAGGAGGCTGCGGTCTTTGGGCGAACAGCTGGAGGAGGCGATGCTACCGAGGCGTCAGCGTCGGCTGACTCGCTGCCCGGTGTTTCAGCCTTGCGCTTCTTCGCATTAGACGCCGACGTCATCGACGTAGTGGGGGGAGGAAGCGTAGGCGGCGGGCTGGCTTCGGCTCGGGCGAGCTCATTGGAGAGTGGCGAGGGGGCATGCGTAGTCGCAGTATGTTGATCTGGACCGCCACGACGTGGTCGCTTGGCAGGAGGAACGTCGAGCCTGCCACCGTCGTCGTGATCGATACCTTGAGTGAAGTCGACTATCATCACCTCGGCAGCCTGGGCAGCCGCCTTCCTCTTTGGGGGACGTCGACTCGTCTTCGGAGCCGACCCTTCGGAGACCCCGCCCTCGGGACCAGCAGGCTCCTCCTCGCGGTGTACGACCTTCTTTTTGTGCGATCGCGGAGGAGGGGCTGGAGCGGGAGTCAGGTCAGACGTAACTGAAGCGCGGTCTTTCTCCCCTTTGCCTCCGCTGTTGTTAATATTGTGTTCGCCACTGGCAGTTTCAATTCCGTCTAGGCCGCTCCCATCGCTCGCTAATCCGAGGCTCAGTGCCATCGCCTTGGCAGCGGGCTTGCGAGCTCTGGTCGTCCTTCTCGCTGGAGGTGGGCTTGGACCATTGGGGATGAAAAGAAGGGCGGGGCGGGAAATCTCTGGCAAGGCTGTGGTGTTGTCTGGGTGAAAGATGGGGAGGCGAGGCCCGGGTCGAGGAGTGACCGTGATTTGAAGGCGAGTGCCAAAGGATTTGAAGACTGGGAGAGATTGAGGCCTGTTAGATGGTGTAGAGAGGAGAGGGAGGGAAGGTGCTGTGCCGGCTGGTGGAGTGATTGCGTTGGATGGGGGGCTCGTCTTACGAGGCTTCATTGTGGTCTGAACTGGAGATGCTGGGGCGTTGACGGACTGGATGGCACTTCTGAGATCTATTGTACCCAGCTTTACGAGGTCGCTGGTTAGAGCGGAAGTGCTGACAGGGCTCGCTGACTGGCTGGATTGAGGGGACGTGGTTGGGACGTATGTGGCCCATGAGTAGCCGGTGGGCTGAGTGGAACGTTTCCTAGCAATACGAGCCGCCGTAGACGACCCGGATAGCATTCCAGAGTTGCCCGGGAGTGAGGACAGGTTACGGGAGCTACGAGGGACGTTACCGATAGACGGCGAGGAGATGAGGTAGCGAGAGGGGTTGATCCGCTCGACGATGGCTGGACGTTGCTGGACGTCCAGGAGTGACATGGCTAGCGATAGGAATGAGTCTAGTGGAGATGGGTGGTAGCGGAGACGAGGAGAGTGTCGAGAGGCGGTGGAGGACTGTGGGCGTTGGGCAAGAGGTCGGGCGGGGGTGTACTTGTCAGGCTTTCACTACTGAGAAACTTGTGTGGCCCGGACTGGGGCGGAGTCTGAAATGGATTGGCCCCTGTCCGAAACCCCGCTGCACGCATCTTCTTCCTCTCATTCGCACCGATTTCGCACAACGCCATAATCCCAGCAGAGGTATTCTCCCGAAGCCGGAACTCATGACCAGCAAGTTATTGCCCGGGGCGGTCGTCTTCCACGAACGTCGAGAGTAGTACCGAGGGGTATCCGCAGGTTGTCCGTGCGCAGATCATTTCATCCATCTTTCCCATCGTCCGAGCAGCTCTGCCGACTGATCTCATTTGACCGGCGCCGCCGTCCGGAACTCAACCGTTTGCTGCTTCTGACAAGGAACGAACAGCGGATTCGATATCGATACGCACAGGCTGCATGCACCACTGACGCAGTAGAGTAGGCGACTTCGAAGTCGTCTTGACGATTGGCATGCATCGAGAGTCAGTCAATACACATGGCTGCATGCCGCTTCGCTCATGAAGGACGTGCTACAGCGAAGAATAAACTCGAGATCGCATCGTGCTCAGCTTCGTAGACGGCGTTAGACGCGATACAGTAGCTTTTTCATTCGTTCGAGGACCTCTTTATGCCAGTGGCAACGCTTTCCCTGTGGAGACTCTGGGGATGTCGCCAGCCCACGTATTCCATCGTTTCAACCCCTGACTACACCGAACAATCTATGGCATTCGAGCAAGAGAAAATGATGGTCCAAAATTGCTTTGCTCGTAAGCTTAACCTTCAGCATACGAGCTTCCCAAGTTCTAGGCTCTGGGACGAGGAGGCCGGGGTGTAAGCCGGGGCACGCCCCTGGGAAACTAAAAAATTCAGACGCGTCAAATTGTTCGGGTCACGTGAATTGCGCCCCGAACTGTGAACGGCCCGGGTTATCGCAGGCTACGGATATACCCAATACCGGGCAAACAGGGGCCTTGCGCTCCGCGTGAAGCGATGGAGAGATTGTTATCATTCGCCAGTCTAGTACGTTGGCAGTGTGACCCCTTGCAACTAGGCAATAGCCTCCTGGGGAGTCGACTTCGGTCACTTGTATACATATCCAGCGGCAAGCCATCCAAGACCGGAGGTATGCAGAAAGGAGTATCCCCGCTCATATTTGTCTCATTGGGTCGGCGGCACACTTTTTCAGCCATGCTGAGTCAGCGGCGGCAGGATAGAAGGTTCACACGCCCAGGCTAAACGTGCCTTGCGTGCGTTTCTCCTGTCGCGCCGTCTTTGCGACAACGACCAGCAACCTCCAAAGGCGCTCTGTGCTTCATTCAGCTTTCGTGTCAACTCTAAAACTCTAGAAGTGACGTGCTTCTACATCGCCCGCGGATTCCAGGAAGAAAAAAGGCCGTTTCCAACAACTGCGGCCACCTCACCAGCCAGGAGCTCGGAGTTTTTGCGCCGGCCTTCGGTTGATTATATATCTTCTTCCGAGTTGAGGGAAGAAGGATATCCACTTGCCACAACTGGGATCGACGCCAGCTCTGATAGCCGCAACGACAGCGCCAACATGCTCCCGTCACCTCAATCCAGCGGACGGAGATACCATACCCGAGGCGTACTATCTAAAGTTCGGACTACATTCCTCTCAACCCGCCCAATAGTTCGATATACGATCATATTTTTACTTTCCGCTTTCCCCATCTACTGGTTCTATAACGACCTCTCCGACTACTTCCGCTTTCGACCCCACTTCCCCCCGCCCCCGCCCCCTCGACCTTACGGCGCAGAAGGCTGGGACTCTCACTCTAATCACAATCAAGACGAATCTCACTGGCCCCCGCCGCCACCTCCACCCGGAAAACGCCCCTCGGCCAAAGAAGCGAAATGGGCAGCAAGAGCCCAAGAAGTAAAGGATGCCTTCGCGCACGCGTATAGTGGGTACGAAGAGTACGCTTTCCCGGCCGACGAACTGCAGCCCCTTAATAAGAAATCTATCAACAAGTGAGTTGCTTCCGATTGATTGTGACTTGACGGCATGTTCACTGAAATACCGCTCCCCGTTTTTGGCAAGTTTCAACGGATGGGGTGTGACAGCGGTATAGGGTTTCCTTTAATCTCCCCAATTGACCCCGTGAGGGCTCACAAGCATGTTTTCCCATAGGTGGATAGCCTGGACACCATGTTGATGATGGGCTTTGAGGCAGAATACAATCGAGGGGTGCAACACGTCTACAAATTTGACTATGCTGGCTCCGTATGTTCAAGAGCTCGATCCGGGCTTTGCCTTCACTGAGATCCTCCATACTTTCCACCCGCACAGAAAGTATTTATTCCGTTCTTCGAAACCAGTATCAGGTAAAGCCGATGGAAGTCACGTTTTGAATACATACCCTTGAAAAGCTGACAACGGTCTCTAACCCAGATACTTCGGTGGTCTGTTATCCGCATACGCTTACACGAAAGACCCTCAGCTCCTTAACAAGGCGAAAGAACTTGGCGACACCCTCTTATTAGCCTTAAACACCACAGCGGGCTACCCCAAATTCTCACTCCGGCCGAGCGATGGTGTCTTGAGCACATACTGGGGAGTTAACCGGGTCATTCTTGCGGAAATGGGAACTATTCAACTGGTCCGAATTTCCAAGCTTTACTGTGATACTAGACGTGCTAATACGTTCGCCAACAGGAATACAAGTACTTGGCGCACCTTACTGGCAACAAGACATATTACGAAAAGGTATATATGACGTCCTCGAAACTCTGGCATGGGTCAGAAGCTTACCGCACATGGTCAATAAATGTTAACCAGGTCGAGCACATTCGTGAAATGATGCATGCGCAAATCGATCCAACAACGAACTTGCTCGCGTCGTTCTGGGACTACGTAAATGGAATGCCTGCCGGACGTCAGTGACGATGAATTGTCCCCTTGCTGGGGCAGAGCAGTGAACGAGATGCTGAATTCGATTTGTAACGTGTTAGGAAAATTCTCCATTGGGGCACTAGCCGACAGCGGGGTCAGTCACTAGCACCCTTCTTCCCGACCCTTGACCCTGTCCTGACCGCCGTCCCCTGAAACTAACCCCGTCGTTTTGACTTTCCTCCCAGTACGAATACATCTTGAAGCAGTATCTCCTGACAGGCAAAACCGAGAAGAAAGCGTTGGAGATGTGTGCGAACCCCGTTTCCTTTATCAGATGACATCCACTGATCCACTGATCATCCCGCTTGAACCACAGACCTTACTGTTGCCCAAGGAATCATCGACAATCTTTTGTACATCTCCCCTGAGAGGGGATTACTCTTCGCCACGGATATCGATGGACCCGGGAAAGGGCAGCCTTCGTATGTTTATGAGGTAAAGTCCTGGATATCGAGCTCCATGACCTCGATTTTAACGTCTGTTTTTCATTCCATCCCACTCCGCTAGCATCTATCATGCTTCTTGCCAGGCCTCTTCGCACTGGGAGCTCATTCTCTCGACCTGCAACCAGAAGAAAGGCAGCTTCATCTCTGGGTCGCAGACGGCCTCACCCAAACGTGCTACATATCCTATGCGGACCAAATTTCCGGACTTGGCCCTGAGGAGATGCAATTCGACCGAAAGAGCACCCTCTGGTATCCTCAGTACAAGATCTGGAAGAAGAGCAGTGCGGCTAGGCAGAACGGAGCCCTCCCTCCAGGCGTGAAGCTAGCGAAGGACCTGAAGCCTGAAAAGTTCCGCGGCAAGAGGGATTACGGGAACAGAAGAGATGTATACCTACTTCGACCCGAGGTACGAGCTCCGCCGGAAGAGACCGTCGCTTGGCGCATCGGCTGACTGGTTTCATTTTGTCGGTGCTCTAGACTGTAGAAAGTATCTTCATCATGTGGCGCGTGACGGGTGATGAAGTCTGGCGGGAGAGGGGCTACGAGATTTTCCAAGCAATCGAACGTCACACTAAGACGGAGTACGGCTACGCTAGCGTTGGGGGTGTTGATAAAGAAGAACCTCAGAAGCACAATTCGATGCCCAGGTTCGTGCCTGGTATCTTAATTTGGAATTTTGCGATGCTTACATGGTCTCATTCGGCCAGTTACTTCCTGGCCGAGACACTCAAGTATCTGTGGCTGCTGTTCCGAGATAACGACAATCGATACGACCTCGACAAGGTCGTCTTCAACACCGAGGCGCACCCACTTCCCATCTTCGCATGGAGGAAGGATGAAATCGAGCAGTTTAAGATACCCACGTAGCCGTCGATTATTCCCTACTAATGTATTGGGTATTCTGGAGTCCTTTCGCTTCGTGAGCTTGAACTTGAGCGCGACGCTCGTTATTAGATATGCAAATCATCCACTATATTCATTTCTTTCCGTGATTTCTAATATGGACCAAGGGAGGGACAGCTTATGGATGCCGTGCGTGGTATGAGCCTTCGCCAGGTCTTGATGTTCCGCTTCAACGTTGAGAAGAGGCCATTATCGGCCATACACGGATTGAGCATTTTTGCCGAAGATCGCGTCCACACAATCTTGCTCCACCCCAACTTCTGCGACGACTTCACGCGCCAGGGTGTACCAGTCGTGGGCATTGGAGGCTGAGGTTGATGAAGGTGAAGGCGAAGTTCCGAAAATGATTCGCGAGTAACCAAATGCGTCTAACGCGGGTCCCACTGCAAAAAGGGATGTCAGATCGTCATCGGATTCCCGGGTGATGACCGGAGCGAGATAAGGTGCTCCGTCAACAGGGACGCGAATACTGACGGTAGATCCTGACCCTCCGTTTCCACTCATCTTTGGCTTGAGCATCCTGACTCGTCACACCAGACCCGGATGTCTCGGATGTTGTGGCGAATGGGGCCGGTGAAGGAGGGGTTGGGTCTTCCCAGTTCGGTGGAAGGAACTTGAGATAGACGTTGGGGACAAATGAAAGTGAAGATATATGCTCTTGGTACTTCTCATACATTGGACTCTTCATCAGCTTGACGATTGGAACGTGCAAGGAATGTGGTGGTGGTAGGAGGTTGGCTACGCAAATGACTGTTACATTTGGGCGCTTAAACTGTAATTCGTATATCTGCTCACAGATGACTATAGCTTTTGTTGGTTTAGGTGAACCTTCGGGACCCCCATTGACTGCTTTGCCAATAAAGTCCTCTAAGGCGTTCCATTCAGAATCTGACTCGGACTGTTGTGAGTTCCAGGGAACGTCAAGGTCGACGACATGACCGGCAGATAAGATCAGCCGGATGTCATCAGGGGTCGTGCCACCACTTGTAAACGAGACTCCAAAAGCAAATGGAGAGGGAGAAGACGTGACATAGGATGGAAGTTTGCTAATTCCACGGTCTGCCAAATGCGTCGGGGCGATGATTGCAGTGATAGGTACGTTGGAAGATTGAATCCTACAGTCCACACGATCAACGAAGAAAGGGAAGGCGAAATTGGGGTAAAATGAAGTTATGAAATACACGGTGAGTTTCAAACCGTTAGTATAGTTTGTAGCCAGCTTTGGTAAGGATATCGCGTACAATTCATTATAGCGCTCCTCGTCCAATGGCGGCTGGCCCTCCTGGGTATGTAACGCGAGACACACGCCAGAAATGGGTTTCTTAATTAGATCTCCAGCCTGTTCGGACCATTTGGAAAGCTCGATATTGACATTGGCATCGACAATGGCCTTTGGAAAGACCTTAGTAGGGTCAGCGGTGAGTGGGGCGGCGGCTGCTGCTGAGATGACCGAGAGCCCAAGCTTGGGGGGAATCTTCCCTCCTGGGCGCCTAGAAGAAACTCCATCAGATGGTGGGGGATTAGCTGTGGTAGACATTTCCGGTGGAATTTACGACGCGAGGTATTAGGGTTGGAGCGGCGGTCGGTCGAGATCACAACTCCTCACGACGCGGTCTTCATTTCCAACATCTACTTTTCCCATCAGAATACACTACATCAAGGTGCCGCAGTTGCAGGACGTTTTCTTTGGTCTTTGTCATAGCCCGACCTCAGAATCGGCGAGAAGATATGGCGGTGGAAGGAATATCCGGCACGTTTGATTCTGCTGCTGTGCCGCCAAACTTTTTCCGACAGGCGTTGCTTCCACCTTCGAAGTACTCCTCGCGGCTCACAACAAGATCACCGTAACCATGGCTTTGTGACAACCTCCAAGCAGCCTCATAAACCGAAGTTATTGGCCTGAAGCCCAATTACCTCAGTTGCTGGTCCCGGAAGACGAGGGCGCTGAACACCGAACTTACTCAGATGCCTTGTACACCGATACTTTGCAATCGGTAGGGGCTAGAGGCCGCAACTCTGTGGCACTAGCTCGATTAAACGCATTAATGTCCGCTGCATCGGCACAAGTGAAGCAGCTCCGGTCACTCACAGTCGTTCTTCAATACCGGGGTATTTGGCATTTCCCCCGATGAGGCCAATGTTTGCCCAGAACAAGCCTTGAACGTCGGCAGGCAAAAGTGAAATGCAGTAAGCAATAGTTTGAGGTAGTCCAGCTTGATCCAGACCTATGGAAGCAAGTTAGCGCGGCTTTACTACTCGAACACCCTTGCCCCTCATTCGTTCCCCATGTCGGGGCCGACGGAGGCAGATCCAGAGATGAGATTAGGGTACCGATATCTGAAGGACTGAATAAAATTTCCGGAACGGAAAACCGCTCATTCTCGACAAAAAGGACCGGCATACTTGTCTCCTCTTCCGTTAGGGGCACACTCCGGAGATGTGCGGGTTGCCGAACATATCCAAGTCTGTTGGCCGAGAAACCAGGTAATACATATTCCTGAAATATGTTGTTCCGGCGTGGATGGAGGCTGAGAGGGATGATGGGGCCTGGATGAGATGATCCACCCCCGAGACTGTACCGCCCGTCGCTCACCGACACTCCTCCAGGTCGCTCGCGAATCTCTGTGAAACGTAGCAGCAAGTTTCTTTTACTCTGTTGACGATGTACGTTTGATCCATTAAGTTGTAATGGCGGTACGAGATAATCTCCTTGAGATGATTCGTCATCAACTTGCCGCCGACATCGATTCTGCGTGGCCAGAGGCGCGATCGGGTGACAAGATTGCGGGAGGACTCATCGACGTCACAGATATACGTCATGACGAGGTTTTGGGGTCGACCTTACCTTCTTACGGCGGACCAAACGATAGACCCCGAAATAATGGGCACGACGTGCGTGAAGCTGAATCCCGTGTCAACGATTATCACGCATTCGGGGTTTCCACCTCCGCATTCCGGAGAGAAAAGATTGCCGAAAGGGACCAGGGCAGCACCTAGGGTGGGCAAGAGGAAAACTTAAGCTTGCAGCCCAGACCGGGTACATCGGGAGAAGGAGCTCTGCTTCACGAACCAGGGGCTCGATAGTAAGTCTGGAATTCGTATTCTTCGAAAACGATTTGATCGTATGTATTTTGGATCTTGGAGAGATTAAAGTATGGCTCTGTGACCAACAACGATAAATCTTTGGGATTTACCTGTCAGGAGGGGCCAGGTCATCAGCATTCAATTTCCCGCTTTCAATCGGCGATTGTCTGGCACCGCGCCCAATGCTGTTTCCCGGAGCAGGGCGTCGGGACTCAGGTATCCTCACCGCCAACACGTTGTCCTGGAAGGCTCGATCCCAAATTGCCTTTTCGGTGTCCCAATCGCATAGGAAGCCCTGAAAGGTCAAATCAAAGAAAGGAGTCAGTTGCGGCGGAGAACAAACAAGGGGCGCTTCGCAGAACGATCATTGAGCGTGGAAGCGGGGCAAGTCGTACCTTTTCGAAAGGTAAACGGTAGTGCAAGGCGAACTGGTCCCAACAAGAATCAACTTCTGGACCGATATACATGCGCCTATCTCCTTTAGATCTCGCGATGGCGTTTGGGATGATCCTATTGGGGGACAATCAGACATGAGAGGCCTGGAAAAACCTGATTTTCTGGGTACGGGTTTCATGTCAAAATATTGACCTTGCCTCATCAGTACTAGATTTAGAAAAGCCCGCTTTGATAGAATGTGCACCATTATCGAGAATAAGGACAGACGGTCCGTTCATTTTTCGGTCGCTCTGTGACGAGTTGATGGTGCGCTAGTGCCGAATCGTCAGCTGATGGCGGCACTTATGAGGCTGTGGATATGCCGATAGGAGTTGAGGAGATATCTGTAACTATAGAGCCCGTTAGCAAGTCGTAGCGGAGGGTTAAAAGGCAGCAGTTGCGCGCTCTGCAGCCCGAGCTCACTCACCAGCGCCCTCTTCGCTTTTACCCCTCTTCTCTTTCTCCGCTCCAGTCAGGGCTCCTCTGAGGGGGGTATGTTCTGGCTGACTTCTGGCTCGCCGGTGGTCGTAAGGTTAGGGCCGTGTAACGTTGGCGCGTAACCCCCTGCCGCTTGATGTCGGTTTGATATCACAAAGGCCTTCGGTTCCTAAGGCCCTTTAAGCATTTTGGATTTGCCATTGGCTGCCTCGCGGCTCCCTTCAGCTTGCCTGCCGGGCCCCAGCTTGACGTACTAGGCAGTCTCTCATGTTGATCGCTAGCTCCCATATCCTGCAGCGTGGACTATGCGACTCGGGGTGGCCTTCTGTGAGCAGAGATGCGGCGAACGCAGACGCACTGTACGTCTTCCCGGCGCGTGTCTTATCATGGAAGAATACCCTTGGGTCGCATGCCACACGCGCGAGGCTTGGTGTAGCTGCGTTCTTCGTCTCCAGCCTCTAATTTATTCATCGTCATATATCTCCAGTACTTCTCCGACGACCTCGCGTCGATGGATCACCAGTTCGGAGGGTGCGTTTGCCTCACAATTAGGCTTTATGGGTGGCTCGGTCTCGTCACTACCGCCCTCGTCGTTAGGATGTTCAATCCGAGATGTCCGGGTCGCTGAGAACTTGGTCACGAGGCATCGCGGGATAATTAGAAGAGTGCACACTAAATATTCGAAAACAAGTATGAAGGCATTATCGAAAGGGAAAAGACTAAACTCTGAGATGGGGGAGGGATTGACTAAAGACGAATAAAAACAGGATGCTTGGGGGATTTTGCCAGAATGGTCTCGCGAAACGATCATTCCCTCACTCAAATCAGTGGAGCGACGCTGGCCTTTGTCGCAGATGCATGCAAGTCGACACGCGCGGCATCGTGGAGTGGAGAGGCGTCCACCGCTTCCGCCGGGCCCTTGGAAATCGTCTCGGTGGAGTCCGATGTGTTCTGGCTGGCTGTTTCCGTCATGGGACTGTGACTGACTTCCTGCGGCACAACCTTCGAAGTTGCAGAATCCTTGACGCTGTTGGCTTTGGCCTGGTGGTCACCGAGAACATCGGCGGGTCCGGGATTCTTGATGACACTCGCGTTAGCGTCAGCCACCCTGCCGATCGAGCTCGGGGAGGCAAGACTGGTGGCGTCCGTTGGTTTCCCGTCTTGAAGGGCATCCTTGATCTCAGCAGCGCCGAGACGGCCAGTCCCATCTTTGGCATTGTCAAGCGCCTTCCCGTTCGCCTTGATCTCAACCAGAGGTTGCAGGTGATCGAGGTTGATCCTTGGAACTCCCGACCCATCATCGTTGGTGTCAGAATTGGAAGCAGGTTCTTTCCCTGGGCCTGAGTTGGCGTTATGAGGGTGAGGTCCACTGCTAGGTGCTGGCTGACTTGGGGCTGGAGCGTGAGTCGAGTGAGTTGGCTGAGGGCTAGGATGGTGGGCAGGTGAGTGACTGGGTTGAGCCGTAGCCGAATGGGTGACGGATCTGGAGACGCTAGCAGGCTGGGTTGTAGACGGATGATGTTTAGGTCCCTCAGACTTGGGGTGAGTCTCGGGGGTATCTTGGTAGGTTTGGGGGTCGTGATGGGGGCTGTTGGAATTTTTGTTTGGGCGTGCGTCGTTGCTGTTGGCTTTACTCTGGGGCTTAGGAGAGTTGGCACCCTTCGTACCCGCGGTCTTCGCGCTGTTTTCATTAGCGTTGACTCGTGCAGGAGGTTTACCGTGCGTGTCGCCAGGGGGTGTTGACTTAGCGGAAGGGGTGGCCATAGAATCGTCGTCGTGGCATTTGATGAGCTCGACGGCGGAAGGGGTGAGGGGACCAGTAGCGAGGTCCGATAGCGTCATACGGAGGCAGAGCTGAACGGCACCATGTAGGTGCTGTTGGGAGACAGTGGAGGGCATAAGCATGCGTCGGCGCTTTTACTCTAGACGCTACTCACGGCGGGTTGGTCCTGGGTTTCCTGAGAGCAGGTGGCCTTCACAATCGGGGCTGGGCCACTCTACGTTAGAAGCAGATTAGCATCGGCCGTTGGCACGAGGAGTGACAAGGACCTACTTGATCTCTACGAAATGCAGCGGGCGCAGCAAGTGCAAGGCTGGTTGCTTGGAGGAGAACAACGAGAGGGGTCGTGGAGCGCATAATTAGGGTATAGTGATTATAGAACTAAACGATAAGGAATGGAGTTTGCTGGCGGTGAGAGCAAGTTGGATGGGTATATCTTGGTGGGTATATGATAATGGGTATACGAAGGAAGAGAAAGGACGGTGCCGGGAGGGGATAGAAGGGTATTAGGCCGACGACTTGTTGAGCCATAGGATATCGGGGGAGCCTTAAAATCTCATCGGTGATCCAACCAAGCAGGTGGTGAGCTGAATCGTAGTTGGGCTGGACTGGAAAGAGCATTGCGCTTTTGACCACGTCCGCAACACAAAGTGCAAACGATGGGGCGCCGGTTGGTTTGAAGTTCAATTGCGCGAAGAGGCGCGTCCGTAGTCAGGAACATCATTTCGACCTAGCCCAGTGGATCCGATTGCGCCGGAAAACTAGGGCAGGTTTGGGCAGTCGAAATGGAGGTGGTAAATGGATGCGGAGCATTTCAATACGGCCCGGGATGGAAGGGCGTGAGACACTCAGTAGGGGACTCTTGGAGACAGTGTGATTCGAGTACACATTCAAGCGAGCCATATAAGAACTCGGATCCTCCGGTAGAAAGTGGAGCTCACGCTCTCGGGGGAGAGTGAGAGTCGACAATATTTTTCAATGCCGAGCTGATGGCACTCGCGGTCATCCTCAGACTCCAAAGACTGACTGTCTTCAGCCTTCTTTGGTTTGCGCTTGCGACATGGTGAGCCAAGGCTTCGTAAGTCTAAATCCCGGGAAGTTGTCAACAAAACTAGATCGAAATTGCCGAGGCAAGCGATTCGGGCTATCTGACCTTGTTCGAGACATCGTCACTCAAACCAGCTAGGCGAAAGGGAAAAAGGTCATCCCTGACCCAAGGAAACGGAAAGCCAGAGGGCTTACTTTGCCAGATCTAGGTAAAAGGCAAGGGATATGAGTCAGGGATGATAACACCTTAGTGGTCTTAGCTACTTACAGTCCACGATCCATTAAACTCCTTCAAGTCCTTAGCGACTCGACAACGAATGGGTATTAACGTTCGGTTAGCGCTGATGATGTAAAAGAAACCCCACATAGGTCAAACACGAGTATCTTTGTTGCCGGCACCCTCCCTCTTTAGGAGAACCGAATTTTTGAACTTACTTCAGGAATGCAACGATCGGTCTGATTAGTGCGTTCCGGGCATATGAGAGATCATTTGCGAAAATAGGCACCGCAGCTTTGACGTCCCGGAATCGTAGATCAATATCAATGATCAGCTGATTAATAGACTGTTCCCAAGTGAAAGATCCATCGTCTTCTTCTGAAGGTGCAGTAAGTGCAGGTTTCGCTAACTCTCTTTGCCCGGGGATCCGTTCGGGCGGATTCATCGAGGGTAAGGGTGTAGAGTTCCCCTCTGATACCGAGGGCTCGCCTTCGGCGGCATGATCCCTCCCTGCTCCCGAGACATCAGGGGAGTCGGGGCTAGAGCCGGAAGCTGCCGCAGAAATATTAGCGGCAATTTCTCCCAGTAACGCATGGATGTCAATGTCTTCGCCAGGATCGCGGCCAAATCGTATGTCGACGACAGCATCAACCTTTCCTGACGTAATCCAGGCAATAGGGCCATCCTCGGCTGTGAGGTATTGGAGGTGGTCGATGTTGACACCATCGATACGGAAGCGGGACTGGCGAACAAGGTTGGTGATTAGAATCGAGGAGCCAGAGGTGCAGCTTCGGGGCTTTCCGCCGAAGATCCACACTAACGCAAGCTAGGTGACATGAGGAAGGGGCTCACCATACGCTTCCACGTGGCATCCTTGCTGTCGCCTATCATGGTCCGATTGATGCTTTGTGGACGGTGGACACTGAATAAACAGTTGTCGAACTGCCCCACCATACTGTCTGCGGAAAGAAGATCGTAGAATATCCACTGCTTCCGGAAATGCGAGAGATCGGCCGTAAATATAGACGCCGTGAAAGGTCGGAAGTTCGGTTGATATATGGTAACCAGGACGTCCTCGAGCTTCAAGGATTCTAATTGGAAGTCTCCAGGCTGTGCGATATGTCGAGTACTTGCAGGGTCAAGGTCAATAGGGTAAGGCTCGGTGAGATGACGTCTATCTGTAACCGACGAGGAAAACCGATCAGAGCTCATGGCTTCGGGGGGTCACCTGACTACGCGCACGTACCTATCACCCCACGAACTCCCTTCACCTCTGCATCAGTGATAATACCCCGACCGTTCCACCAGCGCCACAAGGACAACGTGACTGCGACGCTGTCAATATTGACATCAAAATATGTGACGTCGGTTGGGGGATCTTGGACCGGTTGAGACTTTGCTCGGTGACCTGTCTCCCGCTCGTCGTGCATGTTCTCCTCCCACGTATCATGAGAGTGCTCCCCTATGCTGAGCAGTCTTGCAGCTTCCTTGTATCCCGCACTTGGATGCATTGGAAGAGGTTTGGTATTCCCAGGACGCCGCGACACGTAGACGTTTTCGAAGCAGATTCGGGAATCCCTCCATCTCGGAACGATAGCCGACTCGAAGACAATATGAATACCGGTCTCCGTCGTTAGATAGTCGCTAATAAAGCGTGCGAGGGTTTCTGTGACGTCACATCAGCGAAACCGCCGAGCCTAAGCGATAAGTCTCCTGACCTTGCATTTGGAGGTTATTAGCTATTGCGAAGATCACCGACACAAAGCCAGTTCTGTCAAATAAAATTTCCAGTAAGAATCTGTGCCCTATTGAACCATGCATCAGGTTGACCCACGTTCCAATGAAAATCCACAACGTCTGTCCAACAATGAACCAGCTGAAAAAAGCCGACATATCTAAAGCGCGATTTTAGCTGATTAATCCAGCGAGGAAACACTGAAGAAAACCTCATCCGTACCATCTGCATTCCATTTTCGGAAGCCTCGAATGGTCAACCACTTGAACCGTATCCGTATCCGATCCCACATGTTGTTCGCGATGTTCAAAAAGTCGTCGCGGTGAGGTCTATGGATATGTGGAGGATTTGGGAGGGATACAGCAAGTCTTCGAAGAAATCTTGGGTAGTTTTGAATATGGTGAGCAACGTCTTCGTGAGCGGCGGATTGGTTGGGAGGTACAGAGGCACTTGGGCCGGACGTCGGAGAGATTTCCGAATGCGGTTGGGTTTTGTCTGGAGGCTTTTCTGAAGAAGATTCACCATTTCCCTTTGGAGTGTTACTCTGCCAGCGAGCACCTCTGTGTGAAAGGAAGGTGCGAGACGAATCAAGGGGCCCAGGTCGAGGACTTGGTTGAAGTGACCGCGTTGGAGCAAGGTGGCTGGAATGAGGCTCGACCTGCAGCCTAGGTCTTGTAAAGTACTCCCTAATTGCTAGATAGCTTGATCGGACCTCATGTCTCCTATATCCATTTTGAATCGTAAATTTGAGCTCGAAATTATCGCAGATAATGTATGACGTCAGACGAGAAATCTCACCTGCTGGAGGACGAGGCAGCTTGTTTGAGAATCGGCAGCAGCATGTGTCTTGCTGTTCCAGGCCCGGGTGCCATTATTGCTGAATCGGACTATCCCAGGAAGGTTGGTGGCCTGGTAGGGTTTGAGCGGCGGAAACCGACTTGAAAAGATTGGGCAGACTTTCGACGTGCGAAAATGAGACCTCCGAGACCTCCACCAGTCCCTGTCATCCTACATCTGGCTCGACCAACGAACGGAGCTGTCTAAAAGTGTAAGGTACTTTATGGCACTGGTTACTATATCAGGATACCCAGCTTCCGGGAAGACCTATCGGGCCGAACAACTACGGACATACTTAGAGAGCCGTCTCTCGGCTCCAGATTATGATGGTCCTCGATTGAAGGTTGTCGTAATATCCGACGACTCTCTTGGCGTGGATAGAACTGCGTACGATGGTACGTACTGGCGCTGTGCACTCGATTCCTGTCTTGTTCACCTGGTGACCCTGCCAGACAGTCGCTCTGAGAAGCCAGCGCGCGGAGCTACTTTGACCGCGCTAACTCGCAATCTGGGAAAGGATACAATCTTGATCGTAGATGGAATGAACTACATTAAAGGGTTTCGATATCAGATGCACTGTGCTGGACGGGAGGCTCAAGTTCGGATGTGCACCGTAAGCCCAGCCTTTTTTGCTCCCGTGTTGGCAGCTCGACTCGGATATATTAACTTTGCCCACCAGTAGATATATGTGGCATCCCCTCCTGATGAATGTCGAGAAAGGCACGAGGAGAAGGAAAATGATAAAAAATACAAGCCCGCGACGTGAGTCAACCGACCTGGATCTTGCCGAGTTCGGGTTGACCAGATACTCAATGGCACCTATCCAGATTCGACAATCTCCTCATGAGATTCGAGGAACCAAATTCCATGGCAAGATGGGATTCTCCCCTGTTTACAGTATCATCCACCGATGAGATGCCCCTGGAGTCCCTCTGGACGACAATCATGACAGGAGCGAAAGCGCCTACCAATGTAGCAGTCGTACAGGTGAGTCCTTAGTTGTGGATGTATCCCACCTTCGTGGCTTACAATCTGAGTTTACGTAGAACGCAAAGCCCCCCACGGACGCTCTTCAGATTCTCGAGTCAACCGCTACCACCGTCGTCAGCCTTCTATCTTCTTCCCCAGCCGTCACCTCGGGAACGGGTGGTCGCGCTCCTCTGCCCGTTTCTTCCGTGCGCCTGGAAATCAACTTGCCGCCGAGAAGTATCACACTCTCCGAGCTCCAACGGCACAAGCGGCAGTTCGTCGCTGTGCATCGGAAAGCCCTGAGCCAAGGAGCTCAGGGTTCGTTGGATTGGAACGAAGAGACAGTAGCAAGAAAGTTTGTTGACTATCTAGAGAGTCACCTGAACACTTGAAATCACAGATCATTGAGATAGCCGCATGGGGTCTGGTCCTCACAGCGCGTTTTTCGGGTCCCCTTCTCCGCTTGAACGCCCGCTAACCCTTCACTGTCTTTGACGTCAATCTCAGCGGCATTGTTACACTCCTGCTTGTAATATCGCCAATGCAATATTGTGAGGTCTCTAGAGCCTCATTTCCAAGGCTCGGAAGCTGCATTGGGGCTCTGTACCTTGTGGAGGCTGATGCTTGTCCTCTGTGAAAGGCGGTCTCACATGACAAACTTCTGGGACGTGCAGTCCCACCAAATTGCCTCCATCGTGGTGGAGACTGGGAAGCAGCATGACCCTGCAAGAGGCTGCAGCACAGCATCTGTTCACAATCCTTGAAATTCTCTGAGAGCGAAGGGTGGAGCGCGCGCGGGCTTCACTCCAAGACCGCTTTAGTCGAGGATTGGGCGCCATTGCGATTGATAACGGACGCGTACTGTTTTAGACGAAAAGCTTTATCTTGGTGCGAGTGGGCTCGGGTTGCCGGCTGCTTTCAGTGGCCGCAGGAATCGAGGTGAGGTCCGGCCACAGTCGCGATGACTGTCCTGTGGCGGCTTACATCTTTAGACGATTACATCTAACGAGCAGCAGTGCTGATCGAAAGTATTGGAAACGGTGAAGTACGTAGTCCATGGTCTCGTTGGATGAGGGTACTTTGCTTGATGCCAGACACGTGTGGACCGTGGGCTTCGGTCCGACAGAGTGTCTCGCGGAGCTTCACGGTAAGCAAATAAGCGCGGACGAGCATTGCAAGGCAGTTGAGTGGTGAACAGAGCAAAATTCGCGTGCATAGACTATTCCACAGCCGCTCTGGCGCCTTGGATGCGCGATTTAAGATGGATGGAAGGGGCCCAGCGGTGAAAGTGAGCGCAGTCTGCGTGGATGGAATGTGACCGTGTGGAGAGTTCCCGCTAGAATTGCCAAGGGGCGAGCATTGTGTCTCGCTCAGCTCAGCTTCCTTCCCTTGCCGCTCCTTGCTGAGCTGAAAGCCCGACCACACACCGAACGTCCTCATACGCCCCCAGCGTCGACACCATCCACCGACCCCCGACGACGTAGCGTGGGTTGCAAAAGGGACCGCCCTCCCAAGGACAAAGCCGGGCCAAAATCCTCAAACTGTCTGTTTCGCTACTTCTATCTCCAGGGGTGGCCTTTCTTGCAGTCCTCCCACTTACTACCCTTCTCGCCACCCAAGCCCAATCTTCCTCCAGATCGCTCGCATAGACTACTATAGAGGTCGTCTGGGATGCCGTTGACGATATTCCCTGTGCCATTTCTCTCGGATCCAAACCCCAAGGATAAAGAGCAGAAACCGATCGCTCCAGCACCTTCAACGCGGAGAGCCATCACACTCAAGCTGCCGATAGAGGTTGCACGCGCTTTGAAGGATGCCAGTGCCAACGCCAAACCTGGCGGACAGTCGGCGGTTCGAGTGACACTCAATGGGGACAAACCGGTGAGTTCACTCTGCCGCTCTCGCCTTCCATTTCGCTCTGGACCGCCGCGACCCCCGACTCGGAGAATGTTAAACATATTGACCTACTCCTTACCGCATAGGGACTTACAATTTCGGGTCAACTTTTCCCATTCGATTTGGCGTTGAAGCCCACTAACGGTCCCAACACTGTCGCCGAGCTCTATTCCCGAACTCGCCACCAATACCCTCGGAAGCCGGCAGACCATCGACCTCCACTCACCCTCCAGTCCGTCATTGTCGGCAATGCTGTCGTCGAGGATGCTGCCCAGAAGCTGCGGGACCGAATGGCCGAAGCGGGTCAGGCTAAGAAAGACCGGCGGATACAGGTCCTCGAGATGCCTCCTACGACGTCAGGGGCTGGTTCAAAGGCATCGGCTGCCACGACCAAGAAAAAGAAAAACGCTGCAGCGCGGACAGCGACCGCATCCACTCTAGAGCGCGATGTATTACGGAAAGGGGTGGCTATGAAGGCCACAACGACAGCTCCGGCGGCTTCCTCGTCTATGTCGGCACCATCTTCTAACCGAGCGTCTCCATCCACTATCAACCACAAGCAACCCTCATCATCCACCCCAACATCCCCAGTAACCTCCCCCGTTGACACTCGGCCGCTGGAGGAGCGGATTATTCATCTCCTTGCTACGAAATCTCAGACGATTCAGGAATTGGAAAGCCTTCTAGGAGCGAACAAGGACGACATCTCGGAGATTCTTCGACGAGTAAGGCAGCTTCGCTTACCCAGGCTATACCGATCACCTTATACCAGTGTGAACTTACACTACATATAATCTAACAGGTGGCTACGACACATGACCAGTCCTCAACTTCGGGAAATTGGACTTCAACGCCTAAGGGACCTTGGGCCCTCAAACTAAACAGTTATGCATCACTACAACCATGGACATGGCCTGCTTACACGGACCGCGACCGGAAGAGGATAGCGGCAGATATGGAAAATGCCTTTGATCAGTCAGGATTACCTCGTTCGGCACCCGAGCGACTGAGTTTACAGGAAGGGGAAGCGAAATGGAAGAAGAAGCAAGCGGCCAAGGCGGCGTCGGGAGCGTCGGTACCTGGCACAGCACAACGCAAGTTGAAGATGAAAAAGATGTCGGAGCCTCCAAATGCGACTGGGGGTACACTGTCGGCTTCCTCGGTGAAGCAGGGGATGGTCAAGTCCACTTCCGCCAACGGGGTTTCAACAGCCCCTGTGAAGAAAAAAGTTCCAAAGGCCGATGGTACTGGCTCTTCAAAGGGCTCGGATGTGGAGATGAAGGAGAGGCCGAAAAAGAGACCATCACCGACAGAGACATCCAACTCTGGAGCGGCGACTCCGATGTCGGCCTCGAGCTCACATGGGTCGATTTCCAGCGGCACGTCCGCGTCTGCCCCCCTTCGACATTCATTGCCACCGAAGCCGCAAGTCAATCTCGGCCCACCTTCATCAGCGACACAGCATGTTCGTCGCACGTCACATACCCCGCCTCCCCCTCGACCATCAGCAACGCCCACCCAGTCTCCAAGACCTACCGGCTCAGCGGCTTCGCCTCGAGCTGCCCCTTCGACGTCTAAACGGAAGTATGATGATATGAGTGATATGGATGATGTTGTGATGTCTGGGAAGACCAAAAGTGCACGGCCTCCCCTCCCTGCCTCATCCTCTTCAAGTTCTACCCCGCTGGAGGCTAAGAGGCGCAAGCATGAACCGTCGCCACTCGGTGCGGGGAGCAGCACTGCAGCGATATCCAGAACGACATCTGCTTCGACCGTTGTAAATGGCGCGGTTGCCAAGACCAAGCACGACGAGAGCGTCCGAGATCCTTCGAAAGCTTCCTCTTCAAGTCAAGCGCACCAAAACTTGAAGCCACCGCAAACAAATGGACGACCTTCCCAAGCACCCTCTCGGTCAGCCTCCGTAGCAACAGCCAAGTCTGATCGGGAGACTGCGTCGTTACCGAAGTTTGGTAAAAAGGAGCCATCTCCTCTGGGTCCATCCGCACTCTCAAAGGGCGTAAACGGCAGGGATAAGGTCTCCAGTTCCGCTAGAACTGATGAGCGGTCCCACTCTCGTGCATCAGGGAAAGGACGAGCAACACCGGTCTTCACGAGTAGTAGTGAAGAGGAGGAGGACCCAGAGGAGGCGGCAGAGGCAGCAAGGAGGGCTGCTGCCAAGAAAAAGAAGAAACTCGCACTTGCCGCCGCCGCCGCCGCGACGCCCGCCGCATCATCTCCGTCCAATGCACCGCGGTTGAGGAAGATCAAGCGTTTGCCTTCACCACTTCCAACGGATCGGAAAGAGCTGCGTTTGTTACACGGCGAAAAGTACGCGGAGATGATGACAGCCTTTGCGGAGATACAGGCGGAGAAGGCGAGGGCAGAACGTTGTGCCGCGCAACAAGGCGACCCATCAACGCTGTGGTCAGAGGACGAGACTCGCGCCAAAGTCAACGAGTATAATACTCTGCACGAGCAGGTTGCCAAGATAAGAGAGGCTGTTGACGTGAGCATACGTGCGGAAGGGCAGGAGTAACTACAGAACCGACGATGTTAGCAATATGGCATTGCTTGTTCTTTCGCCATAGGGTCTCATGGAAGAGAGGTTGTACGACCAGTATGATGATTTTCACCTTCACCTAAACTGTTTATTCGTGTTTTTTTTTTCCTTTTTCCTTTCCCTCTATCACCCGTCTCATTGCTTCATGCAAGCGTCTACCTTACACTTTGAATGCATCTGATGATATGGCCGGCGGCGAACGGCGTTTGATCTGGGAGGGTTTTCGCTATGAGATGCATCTCTGCAGTTCTCCGAAACCAATGATTCTGTAAAGGCAAAAGTGGTCGGCCTACGGGACGGTATCCGAGCACATTGTGGACCAGAGCGCCCCCACAAACTGCGATAAGGCCAGGACGCCAGCAACGGCCCAATTGTTGCGCGCTCTTCCTTGGACGTCGCGCGTGGACCCATTTTGAGAAGATAGATAGAGTCGTAATCTCAGGTCTCTCTGGCGTGTCCAAAGATTGCAGGCTTGAGGTGCGTCATCGTCGGCCAAGAGCACGAGGTCTTACGGCTTCGGAAAGTTTGGCTTACCGGAGGAGCCCATACGATCCGCCTGCACTCACTCGCAGAGTCGTTGAGAATCGCTCAGAAGGTTTCGTAACCTGGCTTATGTTTCGGGGTACCTCGAGCGTCGTGTCTGTTGCCAGAGGAAAGTCGCGCATGACTTGTCGTCCAAACAGCAGGTGCAGCGCGATTGCTACGGACTTCCGCAGACGACCCTACTGCAATCAATATCCAAGCTCCGAGTACGAGCTGGATGGGTCTTCCGGAAGAGAACGACTGACGGATGTGGAAGTGTCGTGGTTATACATTGGGGCAGGCTGGAAAATCCTAGGCCTCCCAATAGGTCAACTTCTCCGGGAACAGTGGAGGAGCGTGGGAGCTGAAGCAAAGGGTCCGTCCAGGGAGCCACATGGACGCTCAATCCCCCTCTCTGGTGGGTTACCGACACCCATTACCATCCGTAAAGCACTCACTGCCTCGTCCTAGTCCTCTGTGTCTACTTATACCCCGGAGACTGACCCCCTCCACCCTCCGGGTCACTCCCCACCAAGCCCCCACCGTCCATCCACCGCGTCAATGGCTTCCGGAGAGCCTCCACCTGTCGTGGAGTCCTCGGCTGCGGCGGCGACAACGGCCACAGCGAAGGCGACGCTACGAAAACCCATTATATCACTGGCAAAAGGAAAGGCTTGCCTCGAATGCAGAAAACGCAAGGTTAAATGCGATGCCCAATCTCCTTGTAACGGCTGTATCCGCATGCGCAAAGAATGTGTCTATGAGGAAGAACACGAGCGCATAATACGGCTTCAGGGTACTGTAGCTAAGCTGGAACAAAAGCTGAAGAGGTTGCTGGCCAGTCCAGAAGTCGCAGCCGCAGCCGACACCACTGCGTCCGAGGATGGTACCGACGGAAAAGGTGAGTCCGTTTCTCAAGCAACGCTTTAAATGAGGAGAAAGTGGTCACTCAACAAGGTATTTGCTCGTGGCGTCGCTAACGGCATATCGACTGTCATAGGCAAAGCGAAATCGAGCTCGGTAAGCCTGCAAGGCAATCCGCTAAGCGGCATTTCCCGTATTGACTGAGCATCCTCCACGGACACGCAGCCTGAGGCTCCTGCGCCCGCTCCGAGGTTCCCCGCGGCAGAGTTCACGTTTACTATGCCCTCAACGGTCGACGACGAAGAGCCCCCAGACCTTTCTGGAGACTGGTGGAAACTGGAAACCCCACCGCCCCCAATTCAGATGCATCTGTGAGTATCCCTCGTGCCCATCTCACTGGAGCTGTTTTCCCGACAACCTATTCATCGCCCGTCTGATATCCCTACGCCCACCGCTTATACGTCACGTCGGCCTTCCTTATGCCTTCAGGATAAAAATCTTCTTCGAGACATCTCGGACCGGCTACACAGTTCACAAACCCCGCTTCTTCAAGTCGCTTAACCTCCCTCCCAAATACCGCCCCCCCCCCTGTTTACTAAACGTCATGTTTCTGATCGCCTGCCATCATTCACAAGATCCACTGCTTACAATACACCAGGAGGTCTTTCTCGCCCGGTCTCGGAAGCACTTGCAAACATCACTGAAGAACAGAGACCGGCTCTTGCATTTTCTGAGTGGTTCAACCCTTCTTGGTTATTATTTCCTGAAGTCAGGCAGGTTTCTGGAGGCGTCATATCAGGTATGTGGCGAGCCTAGAGCGTCCGATCCCCGTTCTGACCGACACGGCATTTCGATAAGATCTCTAGTGCGGCACGATTCGCCATCACTTGCAACCTTCACAAAATATCCAGTCCAGTCTGGAAGCCGCCACCCACAGTTAAAAAAGGAGATGCATTTTCTCCCTCATCCTCATCGCCCAATCTCAGTGGTGGGGTCGAGCTAACCCCGCTCCTACCCCCGCCAATAGATGGAGTCGATGTTGGAGAGCGGATAAATTTGTTCTGGATGGTATGTCGTTCAGTTGGCTTATCCCTGCACGGAGAAAGATGACTAACCATGTGGTGGACTGTTATAGATCGTTTTGGTGGATCACTCAGCCTCTCTCATCACAGGCTTACCTACCAGTATCGACTTTGATAACATTCAAACTGTGTGGCCCAGAGCCATTGAGGACTACGAGACGGTATGTTGGCATCCCCGATCAGATGAGCAAGGCCCGTTGCTGTGCCTGTTTGCGGCATCCTCTAACCCGTAGCTCGCAACAGGGAGCGGCCAACGAAGACAGAGCCTCAGTTGGAAGTCTTTTTGATAAAACGGCTGAGGATCATGCAGCCGGCTTGTCCGAAATGACATTGCTCAGGCAGACTCAGACAAAGGCGATTGTCCTGCTGGAACGTGTCGTGAAATTCTCCAGCTGGGGGAAGGGAATCGACGCTGGTGAGTTACGAGTCCTATTAAAAGCATGTGTTTCTGAAGGTAATGCTGACCCCGAGCCCTCTGCGTGTCCAAAAGAGCAACTGCGGGGTCCGGTTTTCACGACCACTTTCCGCAGTCTATACGACGCCATTACGCGGCATTTAGCAGCAACTCCTCCTTTAAACATTGTCAGTTCGCCTGCAGTTACAACCCAACACCTTTCCCCGGCACCCGACACGCCCAAGACCCCGCTCCCTCGAGCCGATTCCGCGGGATTAGCGTTTGCTAGAGCCCCATCCACCGCCTCTGTTGTATCATCTACAGCTGGCACTGCTGTCCCTCCAGCACCACCTCGGTTTATTCTTGTTCACGTCTACGGCATTGTCTCCTATCTTCACCTCTACGATGCATTATGCCGCGACCAAGAGACGGATACGATCGAAATGGTACCCCGGAGCTATCAAGACCGCCTAGAGATGGCGAGAAGAGCCCTTAGAGATATCCGTGCCCTTAAAGCTTCAGGCACGGATTTCAAGAAACATCTTATGATGCAAGGGGTACGTTGATGTTTTCCTGTGGATGCGCTTGATAATACTTACCCAATTCCTGCCGTTCCTTCCTGATAGTTTGCGTGGGGAGTTGTGGCACGTGTATTTGCCCAGCATGTCCGGAAGCTGCAAAAGGAGTTTGGGGCAGATGATCCCCAAGTTAAAGAAGCCATTGAAGAGCTCGCGGATGTCGTAAATCCTATTCGGGTATTAGCGAGCGTGTTCCCTATCCTAGGTAAGGGTCCAAACATGTCCCTTTCTTTATCGATATCCTGACGTATGCTCCGGCCGACAGAGTTCCAGCTGGAGCGACTGAGAGTTTACGAAATTCCGATTCCTGGGGGGTAGCCTTAGGCGACGCACCCCTCGCGACAATAGGACAACTATTGTATTTGGTCGTGCATCCCTGTAGCTTCTATTCGCCTATGAAGTGTATGCACCATACAGGGCGAGGTCGACTGAAGTATTTGCCCCACGATGCCTCTTACGAAATAAAGCCACGCTCGCCCTGCAACTCAGAATGTTAATCAGATAATGCACATGCCCGGTCTGCACCGTTCAATTAAATAGAATCCCTAACTAAAGCTTAGGAGCTGGGAACTGCTGCAGATCAGCGCGCTAATCGCTCAAGGGCATCCGCTCCAGCCACTTGGAACTCGTCCGCTCCTCCGCCGCTCACGATGTGACCATCCTTCTTCGTCAATTTCCCTTGAGCTTTCATAACTTCATGCATGCGCTGCGCCACGGTCAATTTCTTTGTGGCCCTCTGTTTAACTTTGGAAGGTCGAGGCACAACGCTATTTGCGCCTGTTGCGTCGTTCTTGCTGACGGGAATATACTTCGCCTTAGCCTTCATGCGCTCCGTCTGCGGAGCCGCAGCTTGCTTCGGAACCGAGGCTGAGGCTTGCGACGGTGCGCCTTTAATGTTGCTGGGAGCATCTCGTAAAGCGAAGGCTTTGGCCAAATGGCCAATGTGCAAGTTCCGGACATGGAAGATATGCTTCTCGTCGGATGGATGCGTAGCATAGGCTCTCATATGGGACTGAAAGCCTTTATGCGCCAGTGCAGAGTGCTGTATCGAAAGGAACGGAAGGCCTGAGTGAGACTGATGCGAAAGCGGTGAATGTTTCAGGCTTACCGATTTATCCCTAAGCACCCAGCGCTCGAACGCAAGTTGGATATCCGTGGCCCTTTGACCTGCGTCCCCTTTGCTACTTCCGCCAAATCCGCTCAATAAGATTTTTTCGTAGTCAACGGGCACAAGCTTTCCTGCGGCCGCTTTTGCCCCGGCGGTACTAGACTCTCCGGTATCATCCCCCTCCTTTGAACCCTCTCCTTGTATGCCTTCCTCCACCCACTTGACCCATTCAACCTCTTCTGGGGCAACGAAGGCCCACGCCTCTCCACCCTTTCCAACTCGTGCTGTGCGACCGACACGATGCACATACTCCGTCGCTCCCCCTTCAGTCGGCAGGTCATACTGAACCACCGCCCTGACAAGAGGAAGGTCCAGCCCGCGTGAGGCGACGGATGTGCAGAACATGATCGACATCCCCATTTTTGGTTTCGAATTGGATGAGGTTGATTTCGCGGGCTTGGGAGTCGAAGCCATGGAGAATCCTTTCACTGCGGCTTGACGAGCCGGAAGTGGGAGAGATCCGTGAAGGCGGAAGATGGACGTGTTTGGAAGGAATTCTGATCTAGCCAGCACGGGTATCTTTGCAGGAGCAGCATGGTCTTTCTCGTCCTCCCCAGATAACTGGTGGGACTCCTCCTCGTCATCGTGATCCATCGCAGCACCTTTCAGCAATTCCCAATGGAAGTCTACTGAATCCGTGCAACTGAAGAACACGATTATTTTGTTTCCCGCGGACGGCGAACGCTGCGCTTGTGTTAAAATGGCTCGAAGGAGGGCTACCAATGTGACAAGGCGAAGCTTGAGAGGGACGACGAGGTATTTCTGGGAGAGCTGGGACGGAGGGGTGAAATTAGTGGTCGGCTCAAGCGCGGAGGAACTGTCGGTAGCCGGTTGGATAGCCCGAGCTGTGACTGAAGGAGCCGATTCGTTGGCAATGCCTTTGATGATCAGCGGGTTATGGAGAGCGGTGCCTGCTAGTTGTTGGACGTCTTCCCGTATTGTAGCAGAACACAGAATCGTCTGTCTCCTGGGTCCCCAATCCCATCCGCCAATAACTTCTCCGCCAAACGTGTCCCCATTTTTAGCTGCTGCCAATGCGAGGTTACGACGACCGTCGAGGGCCTTGATAATCCCTTCCAGAGTCTCCTGGAACCCGAGCTCCATTAAGCGGTCGGCTTCGTCGAGGACCAACCAGCGACATTTTGCAACCTTGAACGACTCTGTGTGCTGTAAGTGATCCAAAAGTCGACCTGGCGTGGCAACTAGAATCGGGAGCCCTTTCCGCAGTCGTGCCTTGTCGTGGGTTCTTGTGCCTCCGCCGACCAAAAGCCCAGAAACAAGCCAACGAGTAAGCCTGGGCCCAAGGTCTCCTTTGGATGCGTCGGGATTGGATTCTCTTAATCGCATTTGAAGCAAGGTGTTCAGAACTTCGGAGATTTGCTGAGCGAGTTCCCTCGTCGGTGCAACTATTATGGCCAACGTCCCAATAGATCGGTCGATATACGATAACGAGCTGAGTGGAAGGAGGTCATGGATGATTGGAAGCAGGAATGATAAGGTCTTGCCGGAACCTGTCTGCGATTGGATGAACAAGTCGCGTCGATCGGATGGACTTTGGTGAAGGATGGCGGAGAGCGAAGCTCTTTGAACCGCAGTCGGTTTGAGAATATTCATTTTGTCTCGGAGATGGGAGATGAGAAGCGAATTCAACCCTAGGCCTTCGAAAGTAGAATCATCCTTCAGAGGTGCGTTACTTGGAGCCTGGAGTTTCGTGCTTGCCACGGGAACTGGCGGAAGTTCCACAACTGGATTCGAGGTGAACAAAGATGAAATTACGTGACCTGTGGGCCTTGGAGTCTGAGCGCTGTCTTCCCTCTCCGAAGTCTCCGGTTGGGTGGTGTCCGGGATGGCTGCGGTCCGGGCTTTGGGTATCTTCGGCTTCAGAGTCGAGAGCACCCTCTGGCGTTTTCTCGGTGGCCCTGATTCTTCATCTCGACTTATATGTAACGGGCGACTTTGCTTTTGTCGCACAGGAGGTGCATAGGAAGGACTGTAGAGGCATGAGCGAGCAGCTCACAAAGAGGAGGTAATTACACACGTTTCGACAGATTTAATAACATCGTTACTCTTTTTCTTTGGCTTTGTGTAGTCCAAATCGATGTTCAGGATGAGCCCGTCGTCCATCCTTTGGGCGGTTGGTCGCTGGAGTGAAAATCGTACTCGGAAATGATCACGTGCCGTGAGCCCCACGAAGGGTCCACCCGGTCTTAAACTTGTCAATCGACATGAATTCGGAAACTTTACGGCGGAAACGAGGGGAAAAGATGATGATGATAATACTACATCGTAATACGAATACACATATGCCAGTCAATGTGTGAAAATGCGAGTGACGAAATAGATGGACGAGCCGAGAAAACGCTAATAATAGACAGTTAGTTGTAGAGTAGTGCAATACAGAGACTGAGGTCCTCACAACAAAGCTTGTTGCAGCAACGAAGACAAGAACAAATGTCATGTATAGGCGGGTTTTTGAAGACTGGGCGGCATCACTGAAAGTACCCTGCACGGAGTCGCCACTGAGGATGAAAACCATGAGAAGACCCTGTAAAGGCATCGATATAAGCATCAAGAAGCGTTAAAAGTGTGAGATCACCGACATTTGTCAATATCCAGGAAAGGAGTACCTGAGCAGAAGCGAGCTCGTCAAACAATAGAGTTAGGGTTATGGAATAATGACCCACATTCGTCCGCACGTTAGCGTAGTAATCTTTGGTTGCCTGTTCCTTCTCGGCTTGGGACTTAGTCCGGTTCGAGTCAGCTCCTGGAGGCGGTCGACGAGTTTTGATGTTGTTGAGAGCTTCCAGATACGCAGTGTTGACGTCCCCAGGCTCAGCAACGATTTCCAACTCCACCATCCCAGGGTCGGCTTCTTTGACAGTTCCGAGGTCATCGACTTTTCCATCGTCCTTGGTACCCCATGATATCTATGTGGCAACGTGCTTAGCGGAGGAAATCATGGATCAGCTGGCAGACTCACGTCATCGAGGTTACAAAACGCGTAGATCGTGAGGATATTGAGATACATTGGCGAGAGAATGATGTACGGGATGAAACTCGTGAACATGTGCCAAGGATCGAGCGCCATAAAGCTCGCGGCGAAATATATTCCGTAGGTTGAAGCGATCGAGACGATCATTCGGACAAATAGCTGATCTTGCAGGTTCTGGGTTGCTCGAACCGTGCAAACAATAGCACACCCGACCATGTAAACAGTGAGAAGCGAGAAGAATATTGTGACCACTTTGTATTTCCATTGCGACGCCTTCGGTTTGTTGCCCATGGCTAGAACAAACACCGACGCCAGTGTAGCTGCATATGAGAACTGTTAAACGAGGATGTGAGCGAAAGCGATATGGTGGCCGGAAGTTTACAAACTGACGTGGAATACGTAGTTAAAATATCGGATAAATGGGATTTTGAACACGGGATCCTCAATGGCGGTGGTAAGAATAACCTGAACAGAATCGCGGAGACTCAGAAGGCCAGCCGGTCAGAATAACCGAAACCGCTTACGAAGAAGAGATAGTAATTTGCCTATCGCAAAGTGTTAGCTTCTAAGCCGTCTTAAACGATAACATGCTTACAATTCCGAACCAAGCAAAGACGAGCGCGACAAGGTTGAACAGTGCTTCGAAGACTAAGACACACTTTCGGAGGGAGCCATGACCAGACCGGAGCTTTCGAGGGTAATGAAGCTTAGTACCCTGTTCAAGTCATTCTGGGATGTGCTTACGATTTGGGGTAGATGTACCAAAGCGTATGTCGCAGCGAAAAGCGACCCGTTAAGCCATCGCCGTCGCTGCGCGATGAACTCGGCCAACGAGTCCGGTACATCCGTCTCGCCAACCGCGCTTTGGACGTATTTCAGAACCCTGTGATGGGAAAGAAGATGAGTTTATTTTACTCAAAATACAAGGATCCTCACATACCAGCTGGCTTTCGCTTTGGCCACTAGTTCAAAACATAGAATCCGCTAGGGAAGGCCGAAGAGTCAGGAATGGAGGAAATCCTCAAAGAGTTTCAATCGCTTACGTCCTCAGCAAGATCTATAAAGAGAGACGGGTTAGTAGCTGATGAAGTTTTCGAGCACAAGAATCGACATACACATATTGGATGTGAAGATGTCGGCATCCGCGCCAGAGAGTACCTCCCCCTTAAAGTAGGACGCCAGCGGGCCTACACCATTTCGATCGTTTTGCAAAGCAATATATCTAGAGATAGGATTTTAGCAGCAAGTCCCATCGTCTCTGACAAATCCTTACCTGTACGCAGAGAATGCCCCGGGAAGGACACTGATGTAGCCGCAGATGCTCTCCCAGGGTTTGTCGAGGATGTTGCTCATTTTGTACTCAAAGTTTTGAGCAGCCACTAGTGCCGAACGAGGGAAAATCAGCAAGTAGATGCGGTTCATCACCAAACGCGGTGCGTACCGAGTGGGTTGTGAAGAGCTGACCAATATCGTCCCTTATATGCAGCGATCTCGCCGCAAGCTCCTGCCACGTTGGAATTTACATCAAAAGCCTTCCAGATGTGGTACAGGCTCTTGACTCCTGGTCTTGTTCCAACATCCAGGAGAACGCAGACGTTGGGCTAGGGGTTTGTCAGATCAGGGGACGGCCTCACCAAAGATCTTGGGGCATCGGAGCTCACCTGAAGCAATCGACCGAAAGCATTAAAGAACCAGCGATGGCTATTAATCTTCTTGGCGTTCTTCTCCTTAAGACAGAATATAATCTGTGTGGGGACGACTCCTTTCTCGGGGTATTTGAATTTGAGGTCGGGATCAAGACCGAACGACGTGGTGTACTCGAAGAGGTGGGCTGTGACGTCCTTGTCCTTCATATGGCTCTTCATCACCCCGTCTTGATAGACGCCTATTTTCGGGCTCTCGGTGAAACGAAGGCTAGCAGGGACTGCAGAGCGAAGACGTACCGAGCGCTGCGAGACAGTCAAGAACCCGCGGATGGATGTTTTTTCGTCCATCGGAAATTATGCAAACAACGACCTGAGCGACAAAAGGAGACGTCAGGCTCTAAGCGGCACGAGAAGCATAAAAGACAATGACCTTCTTCCACGCCCCATCACCCCAGGTTTTGCTATTCTTACGGGAACACAGGTGACTGATACCCTGCATCACGCCGTAGAGCGTTCGTGTGAGTAGGATTTCATTTTCCTAAAATCCCATATCGTTAACATAGTAACCCAAGACGATAATTAAGGGCTCTTACATTGTACATGGTAATGGCGATCTGTGAATCGAAGTTTACTTCAGCGGTCGCGCCAACCGAAGTCCAGGACAGCACTAACCAGTAACTCCGTATCGCGGCCAGACCAATTTTGTCGCAAGCTATACCGTTCTGCTTCAAAGTCGTCCGCATCACATGTTACCGCGGTGTACCTTGTAAACGAGTGGTGAGGCCATAACGATGGAGGGTCTGCTCAGGATATAAGCTCACCGGACAGTCTTCATTTCTTCCATAACGTTCTTGATTCCGATGCGAAGGTTGGACGGCACCGGCAAGTCGACAACCAGATTTCCATCGGTAAGCACCACCGTTTTCTTTAGTCGTGCTCTCCTTCTGGCGGTCGGTGCTTCAGGTGGAACACCATACCGGACCTTTTCCACTTCATCACCGTTCTGCGCCTCCATCTTCTCAAACCGTTCATCTTCAGGATTGTACAGCGTCCCTTCTTGAGATCCAGCATACTCCTCGAAAGGGTCATCCCCACGAAGATGGTTGTACGTTGTCTCCGGAACAATCATGCTGTCGTACGACCTGTCTCCGTTCCCCATATCAGCACCCGAAAGAGCCATCTGGTAGGCGTTGGAATGACGAGGCTGGTCATAAGCTTCATAGGCGAAATAGCCTGGTCTTTGGTGCGTTTGATTTTGTGGGGGTTCGTAGGCTGGATATCCGTAATCGTAGACTGGCGTGACGGTCGTAAGGGGGCGAGTGCCCGTTTCCTGGTACTGCAAGAGCGGGGAGACGGGAGACGTCTGCTCCGGCGTCTTCGGTACGGGCATATGTATCACTGGATCCCTGTTCTCTGCTGAGGGAGGGAGGCCAGCTGACTGAGGTACCCGTACCGGTGTTCGAGTCGCTGCACGCGATTGAGGACGAGCCCGAGCACCGTAAGCTGGAGGTGCTGGCGGAGGCGAGAACGATGTCTGAAGACGGGAAATTTCGAGTTCAAAATTAATGGGTGTTGTTTGGGGGAGCGGTGTCCCGCCTTCATTTGACGGTGTGACTGGCTTGCGGGCTGGCATGGCAGGGTTGGGGTCGGGCACTGTGACGGAGGGAGCTGACGTTCAGAATCCAAGGAATAATGCTTCTTTCCATTAGGGCCAACTTGGTGCTGGTATGGCCGATGGGCGGAAGGTACATTGCCAGGTAGAGGTAAAATGTCCGTCTTGTCCATTGGACCAGGTCGTCGTTCAAAACTAGCTTGTCGCGTGGGTCACTCTACCCGATCACACCCTGACAAGTCCAGACAATTGAGATTTTCGCGCTACAACTTCATCGAGTCCGATTTGGGGGAATAAAGACCCGAAGCTAAGCTAAAACTAGTTACTGTACAAAATGCTATCCTGCCGTCAAGAAAAGACGGCCATTCCTAAAGAGGGCGGCTTTTCATGAATGCGCCGCGCCGCGCTTATCGATCCTCGACGTTGTTCAGGGCACGAAGAATGTACAGGACTAGGAGAGATGATGCATTAGCGTATGAAACAAAAGAAAGCCCACACAGGCGAACTCACAGAGATTGATGAAGTCGAGATAAAGGTTGATGGCAGCCATGATGCTCTCGTCGGGAGACAACTTCTTCATAATCAAGAAAGTGTCATAGACTAGAATCAAATGTCAATACAGCTCTAGCACCTAGAAGTTAGAGTATAAGTACTCACCGACGTAACCCGAGAACAGGATAGTGCCGCCGAGAGCATAGACGAGGTCCATCGTCTTGCCGAACGGAATGAACATGCCAACGATACCAGTAAGAACTACACGAACGTGATCAAACATCCTGTTAACATGAACATTGAGGGGGTGTGCTTACGAAGGATGAGGAGACCGCCGAATAGGAATGTGCCCATGCTGCTGAAGTCGTACTTGGATTGCATAGTCCAGAGTGTCAAGCCAAGGAAGACTCCCATCGTGATGACCAAAGCTTGCAAAACGACGATTTGGTCATAGAAACCAACGACAAGACCGACCGTGAACGCTTCGCAGAGTGTGAACGCCGACAACAGGACAAGATTGATTGGATGGGAGTGACGCTTCCACCACACGAGACCGAGTGTGACAAATGAGCCAATCAGCGCAGTATAGAATGCCCACATGCTAAAATAACGATCAGACAATGAACCAAACACATGTAAGGGGATGTGCCTCACTTGTTCTGGATCCAAACGCTTGCGTTCGAATACTGCATGAAGCCGCCCACGACGGTAGTGGCTGCATGATGTACAAGGGGATTTAACAAGCCAGAACGCTTCGCTTCGCTTCAGCACAAGCCTATAGAAGAATACTCACCCAAGAGTTGCGCAAAAAGGATGGAATACACCTTCCGGACAAAGGCCTGTCTGATCTCGGGAGCGCTCTCGTAGACTGAGACGCCATACTTGAAATCGTCCGGGAGTTCTGCAAAATCAAGATTCAGAGAGTATGGTCAGTTAACCCTGACAAGATCTAAGCTGGGGGTCAGAGGCTTACCACCGTACTCAGGTTGGTCATAGACACCACCTCCGCTGCGGGAAGATTGGCCGAGAAGGGGCTGAGTAGCCTCAATTTCATCTCTGATATTGGTCGGTTTTCCGGCCTGGTACGCTGGGGGAGCTTGAGACATTGGGAGCAAGCAAGTGGTTGAAGGAATGGAAAGGAGTGGATGGTGGATCCTGTGGGGGATTCCAGTTCAATCCGCAACCACGGACTTATGCGGGGAACTCGGGGCGGAGGTCCCCGATAAGCACCAATGACATTCCTCAGTCATGCGACCAACCTCAAGCGCATTCACAGAAAGTGCTCGAAACGCATGCGCAGTTGAGCGAGATGATGCATTTTGTTACGTTGACCGACTGTTTATTGGTACACAAGAAGCAAAGAGCATTTGATACCCGCCAGCTTTCCCGGCGCGTCCTCCTTTAAAGATCTTTCTTTCATCTTCCACCAACACACTTTACGATGCTGCTACTCGCGTAGGCGCTCCATTTACAGCGCGCGCTTACTATGTGCCGGTCCGTTAAAAGCGGCTTGTCCTCTCCCAGATCCTCCTGGTCTTCGATGGGACCCGCGCCCATGACCATCTCGTCGGTGCTCCCCATGCTCCCCATGAGCTTCATGAGCTGATCTTGAAGTACCTTCATGTCCTCCACTGTTACGTGGTGCTCGATGTCTTCGCTCACCCTCGGACGTCGACCTCCCTCGGCCACGGCCGCCGTGACCACCCTTCGACTTGTGGTTGGTGCCTGTCGGAGCCGGTCGAGGTACCTCGGACGCGTTGTTTCCATTGTCTTGAGAGTGATGAGAGTGTGTCGAGGAGCTCGAACTCTGAGACTCGGCACGCCTCGGGGTCGGCTTGTCGAATACGCTGGGCCTTGCGGTGCTCGAGCTCGCAGACGACCGCCGAGTGCTTGAGGAAGATGTTGCGGCACGACGATGATTTCCATTAGTCCGGAGCGCAGGGAGAGCCTGGGTCGGAGCCGGTGCAATCGGCGAGGTCGCGATACTCGGCAAGGTCGGCGCCCGACGTCTCATAGGAGATCTCCCGCTCGTGGCCTGCTCGGCAATGCCTTCTTTCTCCTTCTCCTTTTCGGCCATCAGCTTCTCCCTTTCCTTTGCTACTTCGTCCGCAGCTTCACCGACCCACTCCTGTCCATTTCGATCATCGGCAGAGGGGGACCACCTCCACTTCACCGCCTCCTCCTCAATTCGCTTCCGCTCGTACTCTTCCTCGTACGCGGTCACGCTTAGTGAGCGGGGTAATTGGAAGTCGACCTTGATGTTGGCCAATGACGTTGTCTTGGCCGTGGATGACCTACATGAAGGGTCCAAAGTCCACAGCCCACGTCCCACCCACTCGACCTCTCGTAACGCTAGACAGCGCTTGAACAACTTCTTCATATCGCGAAGC
Organism: Tulasnella sp. UAMH 9824; assembly: GCA_019633595.1. NCBI lineage: Eukaryota > Fungi > Basidiomycota > Agaricomycetes > Cantharellales > Tulasnellaceae > Tulasnella > Tulasnella sp. UAMH 9824. The sequence continues at coordinate 79,898 of WSUI01000004.1, forward strand.
AGAGGGAGCGCATGGTCCAACGAAGGCAGTGAGCCGTTCAGGCTGACCAACGGGCTGCCGGAGATGCTCGCTGAAGGCGAACTAGGCACATGTTCGCTCGGAGCGCCAGAGAAATACACAGACGGAAGGGATGGTGGCACCGTGTACGACTTGCTCATCGAGTCCCGCCGTAGGATAATACTTGTAGTTGGGCTTGAAGGTAGCCCAACGTTCCCTCGATGGGGTGTCAGCTGAGTCCGCGAAGAGGTATTGATGATCGGGGACGCGCTTGGAGTAAGTGCGGTTCCAGGCGTTGCGACAGACGGAGATGGAGGCGGACTAGGAAGGTGTTCCGATGGAATGAGAATAGAAATATTTCGCAAGTTAGACGCTGATGCGATCGAGCTTGCAAGTCCGAGGAACTTGGCGAAGGGCGCGTCGAACGCGACCTTCAGACTCTACGCGAGCAAACCGTTAAGCCTCCCAAAGATCCGACCTTGAGAATGTGTGGGATGACGCTGCGTACCGTTAGCTTTGTGCACCTCTCCAATAAGACTTTCAAGTCCTCCGGTGACCAACTCCACCAATCACACTCCAAACATGTCATTTCGGTCGGCTCGTCCCCGGTCAAGGCCGTTAAGACCTCCCGAGGAATGGGTTGAAGGTTGTTTCCTCTGTCGATAGATGGGCCTTCTGGTGATGCTGACGTTCGTACAATGGCAATATGGCGGATATTCGCGAATGGGAACGAGGGCAGCGACCGGAGGTGGTCGAGCGACCACGAATGAGACGGACCAGCGTCAGGAATCCCTATCGTCAACTTGCTGAGTGACGCGGGGACCGTTTCTTGCGATAACTTTGTCCAAAGTGTCTTAGATAGTCTACCTGTGCAAGTAGACAAGTCCAAACCGCGTCAGAAGGTGTCCCTAGTTTCGATACGGTGTCTCGACCGATGCGTCTAGACAGTCACTTACCTTCGACATTCACCAATCCAAATTCCTCTAGCTTTTCCAGACCTTCCAAGAGGGTGACGACCCCCAAATCGGTTAGCTTGGTGCCTTGAGTACCCAGGGTCAACCGCTTCAACGTCTTCCGAGAGGCTTTGACGATCCTCTCGCACAACGAATCGTCGAGCCACACAAAGTTCAACTCCAAACTCTGGAGCCAACTTCCGTTCGTGCCGGACGACGTGGGCAGTTCTGACTCTTCGGCTAGAGCATTAAGCAGAAGCGAGAGAGATTGCGCTCCCGTTTGAGTGAGCCGCGTGAGGGTCATGTGGGTGAGATTGTACGAGGTGATGAGAGGTGCGAGAAGCGGGAGAGATGGTGCATCCCATTTTGTCGCGTTGGATGATGCTGATGCAAGCTGACAGTCTGGTTTGTATGCAAAACTATTGAGCTTTGGATTGTATGAAACGAGGTCCTTTTATAAGGGGTTGCAGTGACCATCAGAGTCTGTGAGTTCTTGATCAGTTCACTAGAAATGCCACGAAAGCTGACCTCGCATAGACCATCAGGAGGAGGGTAAGAGCTAGTCCAGCTGAGCTCCTCCAGTTCCTCGCACGCGGAGAGGAGGGTTCTGATAGCCTCGGCGTCGAGGGGGTGCACTTGGCCTTCCCCTCTCGGTTTCCTCGTCTTTTCTTCGCCGTTCTCGGCACCGTCATAATCATCGCTCTCCTTACATTCTTCCTCCTCCTCTTCAGTGATGACTTCGAAGTCACCATTGAACAACCCAAGGTTCGAGGATCCCATTGGCATGCCATCTTGGGCGTCAAGCGGCGCAAAGACAGTCGGATCAACGACGTTCAGGCACTTGACGTAAGGCCCGTACCGCTCTGGATTAATGATGAGCGCGGAAGCGGGATTTCCGTCCAGGGTATGCAGGAGAGGATTTGATCGGGAAACGTTGTTGAAAAGTCGGCCGTCATCGGGGATGATGAGCGGCCTAGTGGTGCTTCCAAAGATCGTACGGCAGGCTGATTCGTGGATGGGCTTTGAGACGGAACCTAAAACATTGGATACGAGATCTTTGGGAGCCTCGTTAAAAAGGATTTCGATTATGTCTATGATAGGAAGTGGCGAAGCGATTTACGGTCAGAGCTCGGGGCGAAATAATGTGCGCGTGCTATGACACTCGACACTCCAGAACGAAGCCAATACTGACTATCGAGTACTTTAGGAGGAAGGTCTTCAATCTGGCCCATGTTGTAGTGGTATCTTCGACTTTGAGGTGTGGGCGGTCCTTGGTCAGGGTCCTCGGGCGTTGATGGAACGGCTCCTGGCGGAACCGACGGGAACACCAACGACGTGAGCAAACGTAGTGAAAGGCAGGAGCAAGCATGTATACCAGCTTAATATCTAACTCACTAGCTGAAGGGATCTTGAGAGCTTCCTTGGGCGGGCGAAGCTTGCTCTCGGCTCGAGCGATGCGCTGTCTACAGCGGGACGACGTTGAAATCCCGGGATGGATCGCACAGTGGTTGAAACGCAACGCTGAGGAGAGTCAGACGGATATAATAGGCGGAGGCTCGCCCGCTTCCCAGAGAATGCAAGTGAAGCGGTGGTGGAAGGCGAGAATGGAAAAGGCCAAAGACAGCGCTCAGGGGCAGTACGAGACCCCGACGAGGAATGGCTGATGCTGCATATCAGAACACGTCTTACGGTCGAACGGGAAGCTAGAATGGCCACGCACGACGCTATCTCAAGTTCTTGTACCAATGCTGTCGTTCTGTCTTTTGCAGGATGATGGAGCAGTGAGCTTGGGGGTTTGGATAGCGATTCCAGTTCAGGCTAAATGGGGCGGACCGAGGTGTTGGACGCGCGAACAAGCACCGCACCTTACCGCCTCTTCGACCACAACTTATCACTTGGACACTTTAAATTCAACTACTTGTGCAACAAAGAGACACATTTTCAAGCGTGAACGAGTTCATAGTCTGTGAAGTGGACGATGAGCTCCTCTTTATCCTCCCCCGCATTTCCCAGAGGCGTTGGCCGACACGCGTAGATCCCAACTTGCAGTGCCGCGTCGCCAGAAGCGTTCTCAAAGGCCTGTGTGGGCGAGGGAAAAGAACGAGAACAGCCAACGAAAAACATAAATAAAAGTTGGCCGAACGGAATGCGCCGCATGCGCCAAGATTCGGCATGGTTAGACCGCTGGCATGTCGTAAGGGGAAGACGACGAGATGATTCTTACCCAGGTCACTTCTCTTACTGCGAGCTTCTCCCCGTCGTCTTGCACCAAGTAAACCCACAAGCTAGGGCCAAGCTTCCCGTCGTCCTCCTCGCGTTCGACGCGGATGGTGACTTTGGTCGCACCTCGTTCCAGAGGCACAAGCCCCCAGTCGGACGTGGCGGACCCTGGGGTCGCGACTGTGGAGAGGTTTGCCCTGTTGTTGTAAAGTTCGATGCCGGTCTTGAGCCAGGCGGTCTTATCGGTGGCTGAAGGAAAGTAAAAGACGAGGCCACCCTGGTCGTATAGCCGCGTCCATTGGGCATCGACGGTGACCTGTGCAGCTTTAAATGAAGCGGAGGGGATGGTCGTCAAGTAGCTAGGGGCGTTGTCTGACTCGACAGGGGGTTTAGTGGGGGTTGCAGGTTTCCTCCATAGGTCTGTGCCAGAGTTTGCGTGCAGGTCAAACGCCTTGAGCGATGCAGGGGTTGGGGTGGACGAGGGGGCGTTGCGAAGTTGGTACTGGTTCGTCATAGCTATTGGCGTGGAATGACGATGCAGGGCAGATACACAACTGATAATAATCAAGTGCTCTCTTATAATCGAGCGTGCGTTATGTCATTTTTCCGGCGTAGTCCCAGTGGAGGTCGCTGGTGATGCATAGAACGACGTCGACGGATAAAAAGGCGATGGGAACAGCAAGGCTTGGCGTGTGGGAGATGATAATTTGATGCAGGCTTGGGCGGCTAAGGGATGTGTGTTGGGCCTGGGTCCCTCAGACAAAGCTCAAACGCCGGTTCCTTTTCCCTCCCCTTCACTTCTTCCTCGTTGCACGCACCGCCAATCCTCCTCTCCTTCTACCACCATCCCCCCCTACACCTCCCCTTCCGCACTCCCCCTCCTCACCTTTCATACCCCCATCGACAGCACAAAGTGAGAGGAGGTCGACTTGAGCGTTTTCAGCGCGTCCAAGTCCCTTAAGTCACCGCGTGCCAGCGAGCGAGCGAGCCGTTCTTTCCTTTCGCCTCGTCATGTACAGCAGCACGACATCAGGACGAGGTTCAGATTCACCCAATCCTTTTTCGACAAACGCTTCTCCTCCAAACTCCTTCGACTCCCGCGACCCGTTCGAAACCGCCAGCTCCCGTCAGTCCAACCATCCAAATTACTATCGTGACGGCGACTACTCCGAGATGGGAGACACCATACCCAGAGAACCAACTCTCGAGAGCGAGGCAAACCTCGTCGGACGCCACCGCGCCGACTCGTACACTACTCAAGGCGGTGGATACGATCCATACCATGGTCAGTTCGATTTCCGTCTACCCGCGCGCAAAAATGGGTCGTCTGCCCCTCTCGTGGCACTTCCAAATTTAGGTGGCAGATCAAACAATGCTTACTCCCCTCCCGACCGTTCTTTTTTTATAACATAGGTGGCCATTCGGGACGCGGAACTGACGTTGAGTCCATGGGAGGCGGATTCTACGACAGAGGCACCACACCCTCTGCCGAGTCCCTCCAAGACTTCCACAGACGTCCGGATTCACAAGCCTCGTTGCCCACCTTCGACTACGCCAGCGGCAGCCTTGGCTACGAAATCTATCCCGCATGGGTCAACGCTCGCGGATGCCCGATATCCAAAGAGTGAGTATCACAGCTGTGCAGCAGGGTCTTGGCACGTTGTCCCATCAGTTCACCTCCGAACCTGTTCTCGTTCGGGCGGCTAACGCCTTTCCGCCCCAAAACAGGGAGATAGAAGACATCTTTCACGACCTCACACAGAAATTCGGCTTCCAGCGCGATAACATGCGAAACCAGGTAAGCCTCCGTGTGCTTTTGTCACTGGTCCCATTTCCGAACAAGAGAAGGGTCCAGATGGGCGGCAACGATTCCTGACTTCCCCGCCTCTCTTTTGTTCGTGTGCGCCCCATGCAGTTTGATTTTTTGATGCAAGCGCTCGACAGCCGAGCATCCCGGATGGCTGCCGAACAAGCCCTGCTTACCCTTCATGCTGACTACATCGGCGGGGAGCATGCGAACTATCGGAAATGGTATTTTGCCGCTCAGTTGGACCTCGACGATGCCGTCGGAGCCTCCCAAAGTCAGGGTCTCAAGCGCCTTAAAAGCATGCGCGGTGGACGAGGCCAGGCCGCACAGGCCAACGGCGGCGACAAAAGCTTGGCGGGTGCGCAGGCACGATGGCGACAGGTGATGCAAGGCATGAGCCATTACGACCGGTTACGACAGGTCGCGCTCTACCTCTTATGTTGGGGTGAAGCCGCCCAAGTTCGTTTCGTCCCCGAGTGCCTCTGCTTCATCTTCAAGTGCGCGGACGACTATTATCGAAGTCCCGAATGCCAAAACCGCATGGACCCGGCCCCTGAGGGGTTGTATCTCAGGGCAGTCGTTAAGCCCTTGTACCGATTCATTAGAGATCAGGGATACGAAGTACAGGATGGCAAGTACGTGAGGAGAGAACGAGATCACGAAGACATCATCGGATATGACGACGTCAACCAGCTGTTCTGGTATCCGGAGGGCATTGCGAGGATCATGTTGAACGACAAGGTAGACTTCCATTGAGATCCCAGAAACGGATACGTTTACTGACTATCGATGGGAATGTCTGTTTAGACTCGGCTGATTGACCTCCCTCAAGCGCAGCGGTTCATGAAGTTCGACCAAATCGACTGGAACCGCGCGTTCTTCAAAACGTACATCGAGAAGCGAACCTTCCTCCAGCTCCTCGTGCACTTCAACCGTATCTGGGTTATCCACGTTTCCATCTTCTGGTTCTACACCGCCTGGAATTCCCCCAACCTCTACGCTCCCTCCGGCAGCAATGGCAAAGCATCGACCGCCATGCGCCTCTCTGCGTCAGCCTTAGGAGGTGGAGTCGCAACGATCATCATGATTGCCGCCACGCTTGCCGAATTCATGTTCATCCCCACGACCTGGAACAATACGTCACACCTCACCCGCCGGCTCTTATTCTTCATCGTCATTGGCGGTATCGTCATCGCGCCCACCTTCTACGTCGCCATTGCCGACACCAAGAAATCAAACGTACCCGCGATTGTTGCCGCAGTTCAACTGGGCATCGCTATTCTCGTCACAATCCTTTTCGGTGTTGTTCCGTCTGGTCGGATGTTCGGCGACCGAGTTGCCGGAAAGGCACGGAAGTACTTGGCCAGCCAAACATTCACAGCCTCGTACCCTTCGATGCCGTGGTCGGCCCGTCTCGCATCCGTCTTGTTGTGGGTACTTGTGCTTAGTTGCAAGTTGGTGGAGTCGTACTTCTTCCTGGCCCTATCGTTTAAACCATCCATCAAGGCATTGACCGGCATGATTGTCCAGGGATGCAGGGACCAACTTTTCGGCAACGCCCTTTGCAGACACCAAGCCAACTTCGCCTTGGCGATCATGTTTGTAATGGACCTGGTGCTGTTCTTCCTGGATACGTTCCTTTGGTACGTAATCTGGAACACGGTGTTCAGTATTTGCCGGTCGTTCGCCCTGGGCATGTCGATGTGGACGAGTTGGAACCTACTCTTTACGCGGTTGCCAAAGCGGATTTACGGCAAGTTGTTGTCTACGGAGCAGATTACCATCAAGTACAAGCCAAAGGTGCGGATAGGTTACTTCGGACTTTGCTGAATTGAAGCTAATCTGGCCCAATCTCTCCCTCAGATCCTCGTCTCTCAAATCTGGAATGCCATCATCATCTCCATGTACCGCGAGCACCTTTTGTCCATCGACCACGTGAAGAAGCTGCTCTACCAGCAGGTCACCTCCGAGAGTGGTCAACGCTCCCTCCGTGCTCCTCTTTTCTTCACCTCCCAGGATGACAGGGGTTTGAACGGCGACTTCTTCCCGACACACAGTGAAGCGGAACGTCGTATTTCCTTCTTCGCCCAGTCGCTTAGCATGGAGATGCCTCAACCCGTCCCCGTCGAACGGATGCCCACCTTCTCGGTCCTTACCCCCCACTACTCGGAGAAGATCTTGCTCTCTCTTAGGGAGATCATTCGCGAGGAAGACAAGACCACCCGCGTTACGCTTTTGGAGTACCTTCAGCAACTTCACCCTCTCGAGTGGGCCAACTTCGTCAAGGACACCAAGATTCTCGCAGAGGAAGCTGGTGCCGTGGATCATAGCGGCAGCCCCAGTCCCTTCGCTGGAAGCTCAGACGAGAAATCCGGAGCGGTCAGGACAGACGACATTCCATTCTACACCATCGGTTTCAAGAGCGCAGCTCCAGAGTACACCCTCCGAACTCGTATCTGGGCTTCCCTCCGTGCTCAGACTTTGTACCGTACCGTCTCTGGTTTCATGAACTACGCCAAGGCAATCAAGCTCCTCTACCGCGTCGAGAACCCGGAACTCCTCATGAAGTACGGCGGCAACGCTGAACGTCTGGAAGGCGAGCTCGAACGGATGGCACGCAGGAAGTTCAAGTTTGTCGTCTCCATGCAACGGTATTCCAAGTTCAACAAGGAGGAGCAGGAGAACGTCGAGTTCTTGTTGCGCGCTTACCCGGACCTTCAAATCGCCTACCTCGATGAAGAGCCTTCACGCCGACCGGGTGGCGAACCTCGCTTGTTCTCTACGGTCATCGACGGACATTCGGAATTCTACCCCGAGACTGGCAAGCGCAAGCCCAAGTTCCGTATCGAATTGCCTGGCAACCCCATTCTCGGTGACGGAAAGTCGGACAACCAGAACCACGCCATCATCTTCTACCGCGGCGAGTACCTTCAGCTCATCGATGCCAATCAGGACAACTACCTCGAAGAGTGCCTCAAGATCCGCAACCTTCTCGGCGAGTTCGAAGAATACCACATGTCCGACCAGAACCCATATGCAACCCGCGGCCATAAGGACTTCCAAAAGGCTCCCGTCGCGATCTTGGGTGCTCGCGAGTACATCTTCTCGGAGAACATCGGTGTTCTTGGTGACGTCGCTGCTGGCAAGGAACAGACTTTCGGTACTTTACTCGCCCGTTCGCTCGCGTGGATCGGAGGCAAGCTGCACTACGGACATCCCGATTTCCTTCACGGCATCTTCATGAACACTCGTGGTGGCGTTTCCAAGGCACAAAAGGGTCTGCACTTGAACGAGGATATTTTCGCCGGTATGAACGCCTTTGGACGTGGTGGACGGATCAAGCATTCCGAATACTACCAGTGCGGAAAGGGTCGTGATCTCGGTTTCGGCACCATTCTCAACTTCCAGACCAAGATCGGCACCGGTATGGGTGAACAAATGCTCAGTCGGGAGTACTATTACCTTGGCAGCCAGCTTCCTTTGGATCGCTTCCTCACCTTCTACTACGGTCACCCGGGTTTCCACATCAACAACATCCTCGTCATCTTGTCTGTTCAGGTCTTCATGTTATCTCGTAAGTTGTTCCTTACCTTGAAGGTCCAATTAACCGCTCACTTCCTTCCTTTTAATCAGTTCTCTACTTGGGCTCTCTCACCGGCGAACTCACACTGTGCCGATACGATAACCAAGACAATTTGATCCCAGGCCAACAGGGCTGCTATAACTTGTATCCTGTCTTCCAATGGATCAAGCGTACCATCCTCAGTATCTTGCTGGTCTTCCTCATCAACTTCCTTCCTTTGTTCCTGCAAGGTGAGGCTGTCCAGCCTGATCGATATGTTTGCGATAATACTGACCCTGTTCTCCCTCAGAACTTACTGAACGCGGCACTGGACGAGCCATCACCCGGTTGGGCAAGCACTTCCTGTCCCTCTCTCCGATCTTCGAAATCTTCTCCACCCAAATCTACACTCATTCTATCCTCAGCAACTTGACATTTGGTGGAGCAAGATATATCGCAACTGGTCGTGGTTTCGCAACCGCTCGTCTGTCATTCAGCATCTTGTACTCTCGATTCGCCGGTCCTAGCATTTACCTCGGCATGCGCACACTCCTGATGCTCATCTACATCTCAATGGCGATTTGGATGCCCCATCTCATCTACTTCTGGGTCAGCATTATGGCGCTCATCGTCGCACCCTTCCTGTTCAACCCGCATCAGTTCTCGTTCACCGATTTCGTCATCGACTATCGTGAATTCCTTCGATGGATGTCTCGTGGCAACTCGAGATCTCATGGGAACTCGTGGATTGGATACTGCCGTCTTTCGCGAACGATGATCACTGGTCACAAGAAGCACCGCATGGGACACCCATCGGAGAAGCTTTCCAGCGATGCCCCTCGAGCAGGATGGAGGAATGTCTTGATTGCGGAGATTCTTGGCCCGATTTCCATGGCTATCATCGTCACAAGTACGTATTATTCCCATCCACAGACTTTCAGACACTGATTCCTGTCGCTTCCTTAGTCGCCTACATGTTCGTCGGCTCCTTCAAGGATAACACTGGTCACACCCCTCCCAACCCCCTTATCCGAATCCTCGTTGTTGCCATCGGCCCCATCGTCTTGAACGCAGTTCTCCTACTCCTTCAGTTCGTGACTTCCGTGTCTCTCGGTCCCGCCCTTGGATCCTGCTGCCCGAGGTTCGGTGCATGGATGGCAGGAGGTGTTCACGCGATCGCAGTCGTCGGTCTCGTCGCCTTCTTCGAGTTCCTTTGGTTCTTGGAACGTTGGAATGGCCGACGAGCTGTGCTTGGTATCGTATCAATTGTCTTCATTCAGCGCGCTGTCAACAAGGTCATCATCTCTACTCTTCTCACCCGTGAGTCGAGGAGCGATGAGACTAACCGTGTCTGGTGGAGCGGCAACTGGTTCGGATCGGGCAACACGAACGTCTCGAGCCCGGTTCGTGAATTCGTTGTCAAGATCGTCGAACTCAACTTGTGGAGTGGCGACTTCATCCTGGGCCACATTCTTCTCTTCGCTCTCAGCATTCCGGTTTTGATTCCGTTTGTCGACAAGATCCACTCAACGAGTGAGTTTCATGGCGAGCATTCGGACTTACTGAGGTTGACATCCCATTCCTCCTTTAGTGCTTTTCTGGCTGCGACCATCGAGACAAATCCGAAGGGCAGTATATACCATTAAGCAGAGGAAACAACGCAGGATGATTGTAAGTTGAAATTCAGAACCTTGGCTTGCTCACGCTGACCCAATTGTTCCTTAGGTTCTCAAGTACGGCTTGCTGTTCTTGATAGTACTCGGTGCCTTCCTCGCGTTGATCATCGTTCGTAAGTAACCATTTCCAGCCACTTGATGATAATGGGGATCTAAATGGATTGTTCATTTTCTCAGCTGTCTGGTTACGGACCTTGAAGATGGACTGCTGGCTGTGTGACCAGATCTAATGCTTTCTCGGGTCATTGTTGTTGCTTTCTTTCCTCGGACCTTTCTTTGTTTTCGAACTTTGGTATTTTGAGTCATTCCTTTACTAACTCTATATGTACGATTCATTTCGCTTTTCGGACATTAGTTTTCTCGCCTTCACTACTACACACATTTACGACCACTACCCCCCCGTATGATAGATTAGAATCTCCTATAAAGGCTCTCCACTTCGGATTGGATGCAGGTCTATTTACAGTGTGTAGGATTGTTTTCAATGCTCGCCAGCAACTCTTCCGTCATAATTGTCCTTGACCTGAGCCCAGACAGGTCTTGGTATTTCGAAAGCTTCTCCGATTCGGCAATAAGTGATGCCACCCATTCGCGAGACGGCTCTTAACTTGGAGGGATCAATAGTCCATTCTCTTGGAACGGAACCAGCGGTGGAGTTGGGATGGTCGGTCGGGTGAATGAGAATGTCGTTGCGAACATGAATCATTTTGACCAGACCCAAGACAAGAATACCACCAGGAGGCTTGTCTGGATGCTTGAGCTCGATGGATTGGTAGAGCTAGCAAGAGAAAGACTGCTCAGACGTTGCGACCAATTGCACAGCTACAGAGGATGGTGAAGACTTGAGCTTACCTCGCATTCAAGGCTGAAAGCGCTCTCCTTGACGCGGGGTGGCTCGACAACAGTCTGTGATTTTCATCGCGAGAGGTTTAGGTCAATACAAAGATCCTATTTGAGCGGTTGACATGGACCTACGCTCTTCTCTTTCGTCAAGCCGCTTCCGTACCATTCATCGACGTCCGCGGGAGAATCCACTGCACACCAGTTCGCTGCTTCAACGAAAGGTTCACTGATGATGTTGACGGTAAACGTCTTATTGGTAAGGATGTTGTTGCAAGTATCCTTTTTCTTCGTCCCAGCTGCCGAGACAGTGAACGACACCGAGACGATGGGTGGATCGGAGTTGACGACGTTGAAGTAGCTGAAATAGACAAATGGTAAGCGTCTCAGTTCGGCACCCAGTGATGTAAGCTCGAGACCCGCACCTGAATGGAGCGAGATTTTGCGTTCCATCAGCTGCGATGGATGAAACGAAGGCGATGGGACGCGGCACGATCCCCGAGATCAGCAACCGATACAAGTTGCTGCTCCGAGACATTAGCCACCACCCATGACCTTTTGCATGAAAGGAGATGCTCACCCGGGAGCGGTATTCTTTGGATCGACCACTGTAAAGCCAGCTTCCTCGCCCTGCTTGATCCACTCCTCTGCGAACGGTGACCCTTTCAAGCCAGAGACTGGCTTGAAATCCGGGTTCGGCGACTGCGTGTACTTGAATGACGGCTCGTAGTTGAAAGGAGATCGGTCAGGAGCAGCCATGCTTACGGACTTGTGTCTGGCGAAAAGTATTGGGAGAAGAGGGGGTCCCGCTTTTATGCGATGTGGATGCACGTGAGGAAGTGCCGCGCAGAAGGTCCGCTGATGCGACCGGAGCATAAGAAGTGAGCCCAAACGGGTGAGTTACACGAGGTATTTGTAAGATTAATCGATTGTGTGTATGGGTATGGGATCGCTCCAGGAGCTCCTCAGAATAGATAAATGCCGTTGGCGCGATCAACATGCGGAGGTGAGGTGATAGATAGCTACGGAGAGGGTCTCCCCGAAGGCGTGACGTCCTCGGAGGAAAGATCTTCCAACGACCACGTCGGCTTGAGATCGATATCGAATGGGTCGTGGTCCTTTCTGAGAAAGCGGTATAATCCTGCCCATCCCACCATAACCGCGTTGTCTGAAAACCCGATGCGTTGGTGTTCCCAGGTATATGTCAGATACCCTCGGACCCACGAAAATAAGTCAGACACCACCCACCTGTGCAGAGATGTGGCGGTGGGCAGATCAGAGGTATAGGTTCTTCGGGATTTTCTCGTAGAGCTAGCGTCAACCTGACATTTTGCAGGAGAGGTCGGTCAGCCTCGGTTATCGTCAGAGATCGCGATCGTGTCCTTCAACTACCTTTCCCTCAAGTACATGTTGCTCGCCACTCCCCCACTCGCGACCAAACCATTCACTTTGACGCCCCTCTTATCGCACCACCTCAGCGCCAACTTCACTTTCTCTTCCAATTGGCTGAAGGCTGCTTCCTGAAAACCCCTGGCGATAGCGATCCTCAGACCCTCGTCTTTTTCAACGGCATCTGGAGGGAGCTTTCCTAGCATCCTGTTAACTTCTCCCTTGGGTCCAGCGAACGAGAACGACAGTAAGTTGGGGAATGCCACGGGGAACGGTTTGATCGTGGGGATGGAAACGCCTGGTGGGGAGGAGGCTGCCAGACGTTCAAGAGCCGCACCCGCTCCGATCAAGTTGCCGTGTTCGTCGTGCCATGAGAGTTTGAGGAGACGGGCGACGCTGTCGATTGCTTGTCTTTCGCGAGATCAGCATGGAGTCTTGACAATATGCGGGTGGAAAGCAGCTGTTACTCACCCAACAGCCGAGTCTACAGTTGTGGCTAGGATTTTGAATTTGGTGGGAGAGTAAGCGAGTAGCAGTAGGGTGTGCCCTCCTGATACGAGGAGCGTGAGGAAAGGGAATTTGGGAGGATCGGACTCCGTAAGAAGTGATGTGAGAGCGTGGGCTTGCTGACCATCGAACATTCAGTGAGCACAAGGACGAGTAGCGATGATAGAGGCGTCCACTGACCATGTGGTGAACTCCGACTATTGGCTTGTTAGTTGCAGCAGCGATTCCCCGGCCAGCGTTGGCTGCAACCGCGAGGCACCCCGCTAACGCAGAACCAAACGATCCCGAGTCAGGTTTTGGAACAAGCAACAGGAGATCTGTGCGACTGACCCATTCCAGGTCCCCTCGTAAATGCTACTCCGTCGATATCATCCATTGTAACATTAGCTTCACGAAGAGCCCGCGCGATGGCAGTCGGCTAAGATGGACCGAGAGGATCAGATGAGAATTCCGGAAGAATGAAAATCCAAGGCTCAGAGTGCTGACCATGTTCTTTTGATGGTGCTCTATGGCAACTACATAAGAAAGTTGGAATGAAAAGCGGTCAGCGAGACGAGCCGCATACCACCTTCATTATCTCTTACAATACGGATGTATCCCCAGTTCGCTGTTCTGCCTGGTCCGGAGGGTCAGCGATCTGATCGACTTATTCCATCTTGATTTGATGAACGTACTTGCCATGTGGGGGCTGCTTCAGGACTACATTCGATAATATCTTCCGGTCGCTGGTCAAGACAGCTGCACAACTATCATCTGCTGAGGACTCCAAAGCGAGCACGGTGAAATTTCTTCGGCTGGCAGCATTCAGAACCCCGCTCCTTTGAGCTTGTTGCAGCGTTCTAAGACCGGAGCACGAAGGACGGAACGACATCCGAAAACAAGAGGATAGAAAATGCCGCGCCAAGGGTCGCGTCGAACTGCAAAGGAACATCCCACAGTCCCAAATAGGCAGGTATAGCCCTCAGAAACGGAGTGCTCCTACGTCACCGCGTCGGGCCGTCAAAATTTCAGAGTAGACTGGAACTAGGAAAACTCACAAGCGGAGAGACTTCAACCAAACAACACAAATATTATATATAGCGAGACTCATTACCCATAAGTGAGAAATCTCAGAGTCGACAACAACATGCATGCAGTAATAAAAAAAGAGAGACGGAAAAAAAATAGTTATGCAGGCCAAACTGCGAATGGAAGGACCGACGCAACGTTGGACCTCGATGGTAATAAAGACGAGTGAGAGAGAAACGACGAGAGAGCAGATGCAGAATCTAAGACCGTCTATGCTTGGGTATAATGGGTCTTGGGCTATCGCCTTGCGCTGGAAGGCTAGAGGGCAAGCCGTCAGCAACGCTCCACACCTCGGGTAATCTGCCGGGCAACCCCAGCCAGCAACGAAAAAAAATCCTCAGTGACTCACAGTGTCCTGGCCACTCATGCTGCCGTCAGACGTCCTTCTCGGAGGACCATTGGGAGGCTGGCAGATAACCCAGTCGTCGAAGACAATGGAGCATCCTTTGCACCGAACTTCTCCGGGATTCTGGGTATATTGGTGAAGCACGCTCGAGTGCTTGCAGATCAGGTTGCCGTATGGGCACTTTTCAGGCTCGTTAATGTTCCACCTCGCTTGGGATGACATTATGGGATGAGGTGGGGCTGAGTAGAGGAAGAGGGTGGGGGGGGAGAAAGAGGAACTGTCTTGTGGGATGGTAGGTAGAAGAACGTGTATGTAGACGTCCACGCTGTGGTGGGAGGTCAAAGGGTCAGTCAGGTGAGAACAGCATGAATTTCTTCCGAGCGCTTACCCTTCTGTATGTGCTCGGTCCGGTGGTTCTACTGCACTTGGCGAAGGATGGGGAGAGGTAGGGCGCGGGTTAGAGGGCGGTTTCAACGGAAGTGATATGCTCGAGGGTAACCTAGTTTCGCAGCGGATGGATGTATCAACCCCCAATATTCACGCCGTTCCTACGCTACGAAAACCCACCTGTGTTTTGATTGGAACTAGAGAAGACCTGATGGTCAAGTTCAAGTAATGTGAGGATGAAAAACTCGAGGAACCGAGAAGAATAAAGCAAGGGCCTTAAAACCCCAAACGAAAGGGTCTTAGGGGATGAACAACAGGAGATCCTTTGCCATCACGCGAACCTCCTTCCTATGACGCGGTTGTACCAGTGCAGACAAGCTTGACAATTATGGAGATGTAGCAGACAAATGCCTCGGGGCTGAAAGTCACAGCGAGTAAGCTGACGGGTCGAAGTTGTGGAGAAAGAGAGTGAGCAAGAGTATGTCGGGTGAGCACGGTGAGGACCCGAAATTTAACGCGTAAATTGTGCGAGCTTATCTTTCGAGCATGCCCGGACGAGCCCAAAAGGCTTCGACCCCGCCTCTCTAGAGGGGCATCCGTGTCACTCCGGCTTTGAATCAGGCAGTGTCTGTCGGTAGCCGCACGCGCAGATGACTCGCAGTCGCTCGGTGACGCGGTTGATACCACTGTTATGGGTACAGGAGAAGCGGAGAGCATGCGGACCTTCACCGCTAACGGTGGACTAGTCGCAAGGCGGTTCATGGAAAATGCTTCGTTGAAAGCAATAGTAGAAGTCCATATTTCGAGATTACCCAAATGACGTCAACGCAAGTATGGTTGAGGGATTTTGACGGGACTGGCGTCCTTAAGGGGCAAGACCAGCCTCGAGGCATGTTGTTCAATCCGCGACCCTACCACAAGCGCTACTGACGAACAGATTCATTATTAAGACCAAGGCGCTTAGTATTCTGCGGCAGCGAGGTGGATTTCTATGAGTCTAGGAGGAGGACGGCGACATGTCGGTCCTTTGGTTGGAGGGGGACCGCTCGCCAATCTCCCTCCAAAGGGATCTCCTCACAGTCCGAAAACGTACATATGACGCTAGCGTGGCACGTATCAGTAAGCTTACAGTACGTGTTGCGCTAGCCAACCAACGACATTCCCGTTATGGTGGAGGGGAAGGTCGTCGATTGAGACTTCCGTGAACGATCTGCAAGAACACATGGCCACGCTGGACGACCCTCGAGTCTGCCTTTCTCCCCATCTTACCCTGAAGTCTCTCTCTCTCGAGGTCTGATGTGCAAAGCGGCTTGGGGAAAGAAATGAAACCACCGTGCAGCTTTTCCTGCAAAGGGTGTGGGTCGATGCTGGCCCCCCAATCACTGAAACTGGGGGTGGAGCTGAGTTTTTTCGCCCTTGACGATAGTGGCTTGGAGCTGTCAAGGAGTCTAACGTGGCGCAGCCCCCAACACCATACAGCGACGATCCACGTCTCCTAGAAATCAATCCCAAGGTGCGCTGCCTCGTGTTTGAGGCGGTCCAAGGTCGATTCGAAGCCGTATAATACATGCACGTCGGCTTCTCAGACAGGGGCCCATCTGACCTCGAACATGAATTAATATATTATTTTCATATTACAGGAAGATTTATTGTTCATTACCTTTTTCTCCCTCCATAAAGGCCTTCTAATTGATGAATACAGTCGCAAAGCCATGTATGTATCCATCTCGTCTTGTCCGGCCGGATCCGCAGTCGGGAGGTTCTTGAAAGGAAATACCCGGTTCCGGATTCGTCCATCTACTGACAACCGACAACCGTGGCGGGCCGAACCATGGACGCCTTCCGACGTACAACCGGCTGAATTCAGGGCGCGCCTCTTATCAAAACGTTCTCGCGTTTCTGGGAGAAACCTGGAGTTAGATTAGTTGTCGTTATACCCATGCAGCGAGGAAATCGTGGGTTGCGGCATATGCGTATTTGCAAATCTCCTCTTCTTTCACCATAAAAGTACTGAATGTCATCAACTCATGATCAGACGAATTCGCTTGATAGTGATATCTCGAGCCAAAAAAAAAAAGTTATTTGTGGCGTTATTCCCATGACAAACCCCCAGAGAGTCTCACAACAGCGTTCCTCCGGCCCGCCCATGTTTATCTGTCAGGTGCCCAAGCCTTTCTGGACAGCGTCAGCTGGAATGAGTGATGGCTCGTTTTCTGCTACACCGCCCGCACGCGGGCTCATTCGGTCGATGGCCTCTGCTTATCTAGCGTTCTCGTAATATCATTCTCGTCATGATCCACCGATTGTTAGTCATGGATGGTGCCATGGGCTTTTATATCGTCGCGATCGACTGACCACTGGGAACCCTGCTAATTCTTAACGTCCCGGTCACGATCTTACCCAAGCGTCGACAATCCAGCAGCAAACAAAACCCGCAAATCGCCGTTGTCACGTCTCAAGTCGGAGACCGAATTCAAGGCAAATCTTTTAAGACTACTTATCGAGTGAGAGCACTTTCCCGCTCCTCCACGACGAAAAAAAAAAGTTGGAAACGAAAAATGCTCCAACGCATGGTGCTAGCGCGGAATTTGTCTCGATTTAGGTGCCACTCTTGGACCGCGACCGGCAAATTCCACAAGCCGCTATCGTCCTCCGCCGTTTCGCGTTCACGGCAACACTCGCCAAGCCAGTTTAGACCAAATCGATCGGTTTCGACCTTTTATCAATACAGGCAACAAAGTACCATGGCCCAACGCACGTTGAGGGACGAAGACGCCGTCTTCAAGAGGGTAAGTTCACCTTTTGTGTCTAGTAAAACGCGTTTGAAGGGAACAGGGAATGCTGATACGGGTGCTCCGCGAACCTGCCGCGATCGCGCGAAACTTTTTTTATCGCTCCACTTCCACTCATTAGCCAAGCGAGACGATGCAATACTTCCACTCAATCTTTGAAGAAGAGTGTAAGATATATATTTTTTATTTGTCTCGGTGTTTCGTTACCCCTGGAGTACTGCGTATCGGCGGCGCTAACTGGGAGATGCTCCTTGCTTCCTTTCCATCGCATATGTGCACCGTCCCTTACTGTGTGCCCCTCAGTCAACGATTTGTACGAGGTTCGTCACTTTCTTCTTTTCGTTTTTGTCCGGGACTAGACCCGTAGGGGTTGCTTACGTTGTGTTCAATATATCGCATAGCTCGCGGACGGGTCGTTCAACAAGCGAGGATTGAGCTTATCGTCGTTCTTGAGGATGGGCAGCCAATTCGTCCAACGTGAGTCTTTTTAAGCACCCATGAACCCGGTCCTCCGCTCCACTCGCCATGTGCTTTTTCTCCTCAAGGGAGCTGGCGGCATTTGACATGAACTTCTGGCCGACGTCGACCCCAGTCGTCTCCAGACCCAGAGTTCTTTCAGGTTTGCTTTGACGACCGAGGACGTTCTGAACCCCCCTTCCTTCCCCCGATTCCTCCCCCTCATCCTCCTCCTCCGATTCTGATTCTTTCTTTGGTTTTGGCTTTTCACTCTAACGTGGCTTCTAATCCTCCCTGAACGTCCTGGCCTGGGCCATCTCGGTGCGAAACACCCATTCCAGATCTAACCATGCACCACACGATCGAAGAGGTGAGAGTATGCAATAATAGATATCGTCACCCCCTCCCATTCGTCCGCGCGGTTTCCTAATATACTACGGATACGGGATACTCCGCGTTCGTCGGTGGTCCTGCCCGTCTTTCCTTTCTGCCACTTCCTTCCCCATGCTTATTATCGTTATTGACGCAACTTCTTCGAATCCCCGTCACTCCGCATGATCCGTTCTTGCAGCGCTCGATCTTCCCCGTGCTCGGCCAACGGATGCCTGCGTTCCGAGAGGATGCGCAACACGTAGAGTCACATAAGGGAATTCATGACGGTACGTAACAGGTCATTTTCGGATTCTTTTTGGGCGGTATACATAGCCGTCGGCGACGCCACAGGGACGGATGAGCGCACGATGCACCCTTGCACCCTGGGTGTACCCCCGCCTCCTCCTCGGGGAAACCCACCGACTTTCCCTTACCCCTGCCCTGTCCAAGACTCAAAGAGCGGGTTTTTCGATGTGCGGCTCATTCCGATTTCGTGCGTAAAGGGGGAAGGGAGGGAATGGAAACTGCTTATGCGACATTTTACCTTCCTCCTCCGACTTTACTAAATCCGCTCGAGCGCTTTTCAAATGTCTTGAAGCGGTTGCTGACATTACCCATCACTCTTTTTTTCGTTTTTCGTTTTCCTCGCGTGCATCTCATTTCCCATATGATGGCCAGGCTTGGATCGGCTGACGGAATTAATCAAGACGTACCGACGGGAGCCCAGTACGTTTTCACCGACGGCATTCCGCGAGTGCTTGGACTCGTTCCGAGAGGTGCTGTTCAACCACTTGAACCAAGAGGTGTACGTGCTCATTCCCCAAGCTGTGTACAGCCTAACTTTCACTAGTTGCGCGCTTTTCTTATCTCCTCTTCACCGGGCCATGGGTGGCCGTCCCTTAAGGTTGTGGATAGCAGAAGCCGGTACCTCAATAGTGGCTTCATTGGGGAGAACCGATGACCGCATTGGGGCCAATTAGAACCATCCAACGGATGGATCGTGAAAAACGGCGGCGATCCCTCGCTTGTGCACTGCTGTCTCGGACCGTCGTCATGATGGTCCCTTTCCCATCGGGGGATGGCACTGGGCGGGAGCGACGGGCGGCCGCAGCGGTCGGTGGTGCGCTCTGCATCGGGACCTAGCTTTAGAACCTCTTCCCCTCCCCCCCTTCATTCTCCTTCTTTTGGCTCGTTTATCCTACCCTTTGGTTTCGCTCTCGCACTAACCCAATGCCCCGTTTGCCCCCCCCGGTCGTTCTCCACAAACTTCGTTCATCTCTCACAGGAAGGATTTGGCGCCGGAAGAGTTCCGCAAGCACTATACGGCTGAAGAGATGGCAAGACTTCCATTTCACTAAAGCAGCGTGATGCAGCGGTTGGGCTGAGCTGTATGTGCGGAGGGAGCACAAACGCTGACGCAATGGTTCTTGTGACGGATGACGAGGAGCGAGAGAGGTCAGGCAGGCAGAGCCAGGGGCGATTCGATGGGTTGCCGCCGCAGGGAAGGGAGGGGCTAATATATCAGTATCCCGATTTGGTCATCCTCTCCCGGAACAAAATATAATAAAAAATAAAAAGAGACTTTAGTGTGTGTGATTGTACGTGTTTGTCGATTGAATGCAACGAGAGGGGAAAATTATTTTATTAGAGTGTCGGAGGCGAAACGGAAGATGAACCCTGGCCGGTTTCGAAGCACCTTTTTCACTTTAAGAGAAACAGCGTGTTTTGTGGCTTGACGCGCGGGAGAGGGAGAGGGTTGGCGACGACCCAAACATTCCATCCACGAAACCCTCATAAGACTTCCTCCGGCCACATCTCCTCCCCCTCCCTCACTTTCTTCCCGCTCTCCCCTCCCCCCCCTCTCCGTTCGCCCACCTCCCCCAAGTTCACGCCACCTTTACCGCCACCGTCGACGATCAGATCCAACCGGGCAATAACCAACAAACCATGGGCTGCATAGAATCAAAAGCGGTGAGGGAGGACCGACCAGAACAGCACAAGGATTCCCTAGGTGAATATCCACGACGCGATTCCGAAAGGAGGGAACGAACGTAAACTGATTAAAATCTGCCCGCGCAAATTTCATCCTACAGCTAAGAGCAGCACAGATGGCTTCCCACCGCGCGGCGGCAAGAACAAGCAAGGTTTACAGGAAGTCAAGATGCTATTGCTTGGTGCAGGAGATTCTGGAAAGGTAGGGTGGAGCTGCTCAGTCTTCGCGATAAACACACGTTACTGACGAAAGCGCGTCTCCCCCCCCCTCTCCCTTGTCCGCCTTGTCCCACCCATAGACTACCATCCTAAAACAGCTCAAACTCAATTTTGAAGGCGGCTACAACGATCGCGAACGAAAACTCCACCGAAACGACATCTTCAGCATCACCGTCGCGTCCATGCGCTCCGTCCTGCAAGCCATGCCCCAACTAAACGTGCCCATCCAGCCGGGCAACGAGTCGCGGAAGGAGCTTATCCTGAACCTGAACCCGAACATCACCTTCACGCAGGACTACCTACCGAGGGAGATCAGCGAAGCGCTTAGGGGGCTCTGGTACGATCCTGGTGTGCGAGCGGTCGTCAACCGGAGTAGGGAGTACCAGTTGAACGATTCGGCGAGCTAGTGAGTCTTGGGGCACCTGCTTTTTCCGGGGTGAAGCGCTCATCGATTCCGGCGGCCTGCCGGAATCGGCAGGGAGAGGGACGGCGGGGGGGGAGGAAGCTCGGTGGTCACGGCGTTTCCTCCCACTCCCGGACCGAGCCTCGTTGCGCAACCCCTTTTTGCTTCGCATTCTGTTCGGTCCTCGATCCAGAGCGCTTAACTGACCCTTGGCCTATCTATCTTACCATTGCAGCTTCTTCCACGCCCTGGAACGCATGTCCACACCGGGCTACTTACCAACGGATCAGGATATATTACGTTCACGGGTTAAGACCACCGGAATAGTCGAAAACGTGTTCAAGGTTGGGGAGACCCACTATCGGGTGTTCGACGTTGGGGGACAAAGGAGCGAGAGGAAGAAGTGGATCAACTGCTTCGATGGGGTAAACGCGCTGGTCTTCATGGTGTCCTTGAGCGAATACGACCAGAAGCTGTATGAGGCTGAGGATGTGGTACGTCACTGGTGCATATGCCGACTGTAGCTGCTTGGAGTCTTACCCCCTCGCCACTTCGCTTTACAGAATCGTATGACCGAAGCTCTTACGCTGTTCGACTCGATATCCAACTCGCGATGGTTCGTCAACACGCAGATCGTACGTCCCCTCCTGATCATCCCCCTCCTTCGATCCATTGCTTACCTATTTCTCGCTCGGGGCTCAACAGATCGTCTTTTTCAACAAAATCGACCTCTTCGCCGAAAAATTACCCCGATCACCATTATCAAACTTCTTCCCCGACTACGACGGCGCCAACGACGACTACCCAGCGGCTTGCGAATTCCTTAAACAGAAATTCCTGAGCGTGTATCGGGGAGAAGACCCAAGCAAGATTCATAGTTTCTTAACGTGCGCAACGGACAGCCGGCAGATACAGAGTAAGACACCACCGTTCGACGTTTTTGAATAGGGACTCTTGAACTGACACCACCACTTCCTTTGCAGTGATCATGGACTCGGTGCAAGAGATTCTGTTGATGGCGAACCTGAAGAGTGCGGGTATTCTATGATCGCCTTGAGCGTTTAAGCATGACGTTCCTTGGCAGTACCCCCTCATCTTTTTTCGCGCGTCCTCTCTGCCCGTTCTCCTGCATATCCCATTTCCATCATACCGCACAGTTCGTCTTTGTACCATGGTCCTTCTTCTTCGTACTTCTCTGTGCTCCTTGGGTTCGTCATGCTTGACACTTTCTTTTTGGCCTTTGCTCTCTCCTCCCTCCATCCTCTTTGCCGACTTATGGTTCTGGTGGTATCTTGCCAGATGCTGTACTCACTGATTTTTTACACTCCCGTCGTATATTATTCCTACAGTGTACCGTAACGTCCTGACGACCCCTCGACTTCATACCTCTCTGTCCGCCTCTCTTCTCGGATATCCCACTCTCTCTCGCTAGTATGCCTCTCTTATATCACCTCGTTGTTTCTTGATCCGTCTTTTTATTAATGTATCATGTTTAAGAGTTCCAGGTCGACCTTTTGTGTGCGTTTCGGGGCTGTTTCTTGAGGGGCTTGGAATGTCTGAGTGGGATGGATGTGAAGGCGGTGAGTGTGAAGGATGTTTGTCCGCTTGTTTACCCTCGTGTTTACCCTCGACTAGTCTCATCTCCGTGTCGTCATTGGACTGTCTCGCTTCTTTCCCTCAGTATCGTTGGGCCAACGGTCGCATCCAACATCTACGTCACGTTTTTAGAAAAAAGCATGGGATTCGCCTCATCCCCGCTTCAACCCAACACTCTTTGCTCCACCATAGAAGACACTGCATTATCACAGCTGTCGCCCACCTACACACCTCGCCTGCGCACTGCGTGCGCCTCCCACACATACTCGCTTTTCTTCCTCTACTCCACCAACTCTCACTAATGCCTTTCTCCACCTACTCGTCGTCTTCTGTGAAATCAAGACATGTCTACGATCGTCTGCCACTTCACGGCCAAGACCATCGAAGTCCTTCTCCCTCGCCATCAAGACGGGCGCCTCGCCGCGCCCGAAAACTCCTCACAGCACTCGTAACCACCCTCGCCGTCGTCGTGACATTTCGCGTCTACATCCACGAGCTGACGGGTGTACCGACGTATCAAGCGATTAAGCGGTATGAGCGTCGGTTGCCGCAGCAGGATTTGGATCTTCCGTTCCCTGAAGGTCGCAATGGGTGAGTAGGGGCCCCCCTCCTCGCTTTTCGACTGCGGAACCCGCAGTACTCGGTCCTTAATTAAATTCGCATCTAAAAATACTCATTTTATTTCTTCTTATATACAGACGATATGTCAAGTTCGTACCGTATTCTGGGTACGGGTGGAACAACGAATTGCAGGACATCATCATGGTTTCCCAAATCGCTTTGCTGGCCAACCGGGGTTACGCCTTTCAGCCGTACATCTGGTCCACGAACCCGTTTACTCCGGTCGTAGCTGAGCTCGACTTGAGCTTTCGGTCAGCCCAGATACCGCTCAACGCTTTCATCTCCGGCCCCATTTCCGGGAACGGTCATTGGGAGCCCGAAGTTGGCACGCAGAACGCGTCCATTCCCGGCACAGAGTCCCTTCCGCAACCACGATCCATCTCGTATGATTGGTGGGAGGTCGTATGTCCTCCAGAAAGACGCGTCGTCGTCGACGTTCAGGAGACGCGCAAAGAACTGGGCATCGAATGGGGTGCGCCGGTCCGAGACATGATAGAACGGTGGGCCGAGAAGCTGCGCGCTATGAACGACAGCTGTGTCGAGGTTAGCGGAGATCGTGTGTTCACGTTCTTGTGAGTTTCTTTCGCCGGCGTCCGACAACTTGAACCGGGCATGCTGACCATGAATCACGGGCTTCTCTCCGTTCAGCGACTACGGCGAGAAGCGCCTACTCTCTGCCTGGGATATCCTTTCCAATTCTCCAGTAATTAAGCAGCTTACATGGTCTCCTATGGTCAACAGCATCCTGTATCAGAACCTCCCGCTCCTTCAGCCTCCCTCACCTTCTGCCGCACCCCATGACGTCATCGCCCCCACCCTCAAAGGCCTTCTAGCCGTTCATATCCGCCGAGGCGACTTCTACAAGCACTGCTTAGACCGGTACAAATACAACTCGGAATACAACGGATGGAACAGCTTTCCTGACTACCCCGACGTTTTCGACCCGCCTCCAGAGTCCGCCACCTCGGGGTTAACGCCGACAACCCGAAGGGACAGCTACACCCGACACTGCTACCCATCGCTCGATCAAATCGTAGACCGAATCAACTTGGTCCGAGACGAGTGGTACCAGCAGACCGGTCAGATGTTGGACAGGGTCTACGTCATGACCAACGCCAAGAGTGGCTTCTTGGACGCCTTGAGGCGGCGCCTCACAACCGCCTCCGAATCGGGCTTGTGGAAGGCGGTGGTAACGACTAAGGACCTATCCGTGCCTAGACATTCCATGGAGGTAGTTGTCGCCGCCGATATGCTAATAGGGGAGAAAGCGGAGGTCTTTATTGGCAACGGCGTGAGTTGAGGCTGTCCAGAACAACCCTCCTTCTTGTATCCTTTACGTTCTTCTCGGGACGACCATGGCTAACATCCCCGCTCTTACCGCAGTTTTCGTCCCTCTCTTCCAACATCAACCTGATCAGAAGATCCATGGGCCAGCCGGCGACGAGTTCTCGATTCTGGCATAGCGATCGTGCTCCCCCAGCGAACTCCACCCCAGTATGACACGCCGCATATCTACCCCAACTGATACGATAAGCTCTGCAAATCAGTTGCAGTTGGAGACGGCCTCGCCTCGCGAAGCTGCGTGGCGATTGACGTGCTGGGCGTAAAGGGGGGCGAGACTCCGCGCCTAAGCGGCATCACCTCATTTGTCATTATCATGCTCCCGCGAATAGAGTTTCCCTTTGACTTAGTACCAGCTTCTCCACTTTACACATATACAACTTAATTTATCACCCAATACATCAACTCTCTTTGGACACCTGATCATCAGCCGTCCGGAACGTCGATAGCGAGCTCCGGGGGTCGTCGTTTTGAGATAATCAAAGAATCTTTTAAGTAAAACTCGATTACAACTAATACAAAGAGCGGCGAAGCGGGAGAAGGCGAAAAAAAAGGGAAGTGAGCGCTGTAGGTGGTGGTCGATGCTGGATAGGAATAATGGTGCGAGGAACGAATAACCTAGAACAGATAGAACAATGGAAGAGAGGCAGACGGAGAGCTAGTGAAGGCGGGCATGGGATAACAAAGTAAGAGGAGAGAACCGAAAACCGAAAACGAATATGTACAGACAGCAGAGATGGAGGTAGGAAGTGATGGTGGTTAGATGACGAAGGCGAGGAGGGATGGGAGAAATCGATGGTTGCATAGAGCAGTGAAAAAGTGAGGCAATAGCGGATTCAAATGCTTGTGGTTGAGGATGGGTGACGCGGGGTCGAAAAGCATGGTTCGAGCATGTTCTCTTTTGCGATTACTTGAGAGTACCTTCAAGGCCCTTGTAACCTCCATAATGCTCGCCAAACTCCCGTAAGATGCTTCGGCCGAATCCCACAGCATGGACGACGTCGTCTCCAGAGACAGGAGGCCATGCCCAGTCACCTTCCCCTCTACTACATGCTTCTAGGTCAACCGAGTAGTGATCGTCCCGTCTGCCTGGTGTGAGAGGGGTGTAGTTGTTCGGAGCGTTGCCAACGCAGACCTCGTAAGCCTTGGGGAACAGTCGATGAATGTTGAAGAGTGTAAGCTCCGCTGAGTAAAGAGTTTGAGCTCGCATCATTTGATCCTGAGCATGAAGCATTCGGGACTGCATAGTCAGGACGTCGACGGGTACAGAGACCGTCGGACCTGATGGACTATGATGTTGTGGTGATTGCCCGATCGATCCCGCGTGCTGACCGCGGTGGTTGTTAGATTGCCCACCAGATGGGGACGACGAGGCCGGTGAAGGTGCCGTGTTCTGCGCCGGCGGCGGCATTGGCGTTGTATTGTATGGTGGCGTAGGTTGGAAACCTGGAGGAGACGCCGAATTTCTATTTCCGGGACTATTGGCATTGATGGTTTCATTGGCTTGTCTCAAGCGGTTCGAGTGCAGCTTGTAGACTTGGTACCAGGCAGAATATCGGATGAGATTCCTGAAGTCAATAGCCCCACGGTGGAATTGTGAGAACAATGTTCCGACGGAAGCAGAAAAGTAATAAGCGGACGGATAATGATTGGGATACCCACAGAAGCGCCATAACCATCTTAATTCTTCCTTTCCGCTCGGCGTCGGGAGCAACAGAGAGAAGTTTTTCCCAGGAACGGGTAACAAATGAGATGTAATCTTGGATGGATTCCCAGATCTTGAGCAGTTGGCTGCTGCTTCCCCGATTGTGCTGCTGGCCCATGGCCCAAAAGCTGTAGGCAAAATGGAGAATTGAATCCGTGTCCTCAAGTGAGGCCATAAATTCGATCCCCTGAGGCGTGTTGCCGTTCGGCGACCGCCGCTTGGTGGCGGATCGCTTGAGCTGCTTCGCATTCGTCTGATACAATTCGGAGAGTTTGCCAAAAGCTGACGGATCAATTGTCCTTTTTGGCCGTGGCTGCCGGTGTACGTTGACGCCATTGGCTCGGGATGAGGACGGCGCCACCCGAGATACGGAGGGGGACTCCTCTAATTCGCCCTCCTCCTTTTTGACCGCCGATTGCGAAGAAGCGGCATTCGCGTTATTCGGGGACACTGGTCGGGCATCGGAGTTTTGGGCGTGGGTGGAAGAAGAGGAATGTCTGGAATGCGAGGGTGGCGATGTCTCGGCGCTAACGCGTGCTCGCTTGACACCGGATTCCACAAGTCCGAGGCTTGTCACATCGTCGTCTTCCAGAGACTTGCGTTTCAGCCTCTTGGGAGATAGTGGCGGCGAGGGTGGCAACGTTGGCGGAAGTGGTTGAAGAATGCTATTCAAGATCTGGAGTCCCGGATGGGATTTTTAGCGAGAAGTGAGGGGAAGGAGGAAGTTATTGTCAGGTATGCGCGGCGACGTCGCACATGATGGGAGAAGCACGCGGGAATGAGCGAAGTGGAAAGAAGGGATCCCATAGGTCAGCATCGGGACAGCTTCCGACAATCTCGAAACGGTCTCAGCGGCGAGCGAGACTTACATTGAGTCTGTCGGCGACAAGTTGACGTTGGTCCGATGGTTTCCTGAGGCGCGCAAGTGAGGTATTTCAGCCAAGACTGAACAACACGAAACGCAGTTTGGGGGGAGACCACAGGAGACGCGGCCAGCGGCAAAGCGAGTGATCGACGACTCATACCTTGTCGTGCTCGACGGCGTCGATGCGTCGCGGTGGCCATTGAGCTTTCCGGTGCCGTTGGGAAGCGGAGTAACAGGCCTGGAGATGTCGGGGTGGTGAGACTGTGACAGCTTAGATACGTGAGACCGCGGTTGAGACTGCGTGCTGGACGATGATACTGAAGAAGGCATCGTCGTCGAGTCTGATGGCCAGTGCTGGCTGAAGACCGCTTCGGAGGATGTTGGTGCAGGGAGTGGCTGCGAGGGACGGGAGGGAAGGAGATGGGAGAATGAGGCAGGGCAAAAGGTCGGCGTGGACCCAGTTTCACACAAACTACTCAGGGACCGGCAATCAACGGCCATTTGACAACGAACGATCCACAAAGGGACATTTTAAGCATTACTCATGTCGACACTCGCTTATTGTCTCTCTCCATTCCCCTGCTCTGCATATCCATCGAATATTCCATCATCGTAATAGAGTGGACAGCGTCAGATTGTTATGGACACCGCAAATTCCATGCAGACCATCGACGGAACCGACATTCCAGTGGCCCTCCCTCTCGAGAGAAATCTCCTCACAGACCTCCTCGACCATTCCACTGAGTCTGAGCCTCAGAGTCGACAGCGGGGTCTGGTCTAGAAAAGGGCGGCGGAAATCCGGAACATCAGGGTCGATCGTTTCCACAAATGGAGCGCCGTGGCACTAGCGCGACCACCGTCTAGGCAACAAAGGCGCCTCAGAGAAACTTGCAATAGACAAGCAATTACGTGCCTAATACGCGCAAAGGCTTCAACACAACCTCCGCTGAGCAGATCTGGCTATCATTAGTGGCGCTTTTGTTCTTTGAATTGCGCGCCGCGTGATGTAAACGCTCATCTGCTAGTCATCGCGACTCACCAACGACCGTGTCCATTCCGCCGACGGACGCGCGGGTAACCGAATCAAGTTGGTCAGAGCTAATCCTCCTGAATTACGTGTGTCGTTATTAGTTGCTCTACGCACAGGTTTTTGCGCGTTTTCAGCTAGGCATACACGACCGCAACGCCGAGGGACTGGTTTCGAGCGGGAAACTACACGGTCGTAATGACTCTCCTATCGTCACTGCCCATCGCCTTGCGCTGAACATCCACGGGGCTCTTCCGGTCCGTGTATTGACATAGCATTCTTTTACGCACACCTACGAGAGTTTGGACAAAGTCGTCGGCTCGGGAGGCTCCATCCGAAAGGCCTTGAGCTGGGGTTTCTTGTTGACAGGATCTGAGCACGGAGTTAACCAGAATGGATCTCGTTTCTGAGGGGTAGCGTGGCATGGGAGTGGCACATCAGGCTGGCCGGTGATAAGGAGGTGAGAAGTGCCGTCAAGCACGCCTCTCAATAGCAAATGCAGGGCTGACCAGGTCAAATCAATGTATAAGATAGACGCTGATGTGCGGATCTAATTACTACTTTGAAAATACACCCCATACTTGAACCAGCTTGAACCGCTTGAACCAACCCGAGCGGGTGGCGAGAGACTCTCGGGCATTCCGGGGCAGCCACCTTTCATGGAAGACTCCGCAAATCAAATCCTGTGGCCCACATCTCTCGCATAGCTCGAGAAAGGTGGTTTCCGGAGATTCCACGACGACCACGACGACCACGACGGCCATAACGACCACGACGGCCACGATGACCACGACGACCGCGCTGGAGCCAAAGGGTCGGACGTGCCGATGGGATTGCCAGTGCTGCTAGCTCTAGCCTCCTTTTTTCCACGTACACTGCGCCGAGTGCGCACCTCGTGCTTTCGTTAGGCAGTAGCTTTTTTGAGCTCTACTGCACTTGGTCCCCGAGCATCCCGGACTGATAGGCGGGACCACACGTCCATCTAGAGTGTATACGACGGCAAAGTCTCGCGATACGAATCCCCCATACGTCTCAATCCCAGTAGGTATCAATGTAAAAGCTTCGTCGTTGTGGGATACTCTGAGTGGGACGATTCCACGCTCTCCCTCGAGCCTTTCTTTCCCTCGTCGGCGTGAATGTCTCCGAGGCTTCGATCAGTGAGATCATTGTCGGCCAACCATCCCCGAACGCGAGATTCGAACAGCTATCTAGATAATTATGGTGAGCTCCAACGCAGTGCGCATTCCGCTGAAGGCTGAAACAGACGTAGAGGATTTGCGCCAAGAATCTCAGCCTCTTTGTCAGCAGTTCGTTCCGTTTGGTTGGTTCTCCGTTGCGTGGGAATCTGAAGCAAAGTGCCCGTGTTTGTGCGGCATCCGCTCTCCATATCCGTTCCCGAGCGCCGCGGCCCGGAAAATGGATCTTCAAGTCTCTCATGTCATATCACTGTGCCATGCTCGATTAAGTTCTCATATACGCATCTAATGATCTGAAGGAAGAGGTTCGATTGCTAGGGCGACTCGTCCAAGTCCCAGGAATCCTCGATTCCCCTTCGCGCTCGGGATTCGGCTGCTTTTGATGCCAACGCTGCCGATTCGCTTTTGACGACGAACAGTATTTTTGCCCACAGGTACTCATCGTAGGTAGCGACCTGGAGATCATCGAAACAGCTGCTTCTGCCGAGCGGCATACGGGCCATTCGTTCGTTTCGTTTTGCTTAGTCAGCACTTCTATTCCCTCTCCTCTTCCACATACCTTGGCAACGTCAGGCACTTACGGTGGTCGTTGCTGCCCACCTTCGAAACCGTCGGAACGAAGCACTCCAAGACAGTATGCCGATGACCGGCGCGCACCCAACGCCGACCCTACAAAAGAGAGCGTCCATTTGATGGGGCGCTCTCTTCTTTCCCCTTCCCTCAGGTATCTCCTCCTGCTTGGTCTCAGGCAAATCGCCCCTCTTCACGCTCTCTTGGCTTTACGCCTCTTCTTTCCTTCTTTCTCTTTATTTTTTTTCTCTTGAAGTAAACCTCGCTGTGCGCAGGTCTACTTCTTTTTTATTATTGTTCAAACCCCCGTTTTCACTGCTGCGACACCGGTGGCCGCTTGCTCCCTTTTTTTCATTTATCAACTGTCCAAAGCGCAAAGCACTTCCATCCAGCAGCTCCCGGCGAGTTTTAGCTCTAAATTCGTGAAACGCCCAAAAATCAACGATCCCATTGAGAAAAAATGAAGTTCACCTCGTCTACCTTCACTGCTGTGGCCTTCGCCCTTCTTTCGGCTACTGGCATGCGGGCGGCTCCACACGTGAGTATTTTCGCGCTCCTGCTCGCATAAGTGTCCGTGCTAACTGAACTCTTCCAGCACCAGTCTTCCGCGGCAGCTCTTGTGGACACGGCCACGGCATGCGCTGCTGCCTCCACCGTCACTGTTCACGACGTCCAAACCGTCTTCGTGACTGTCGGAGGTAATAATGCCGCTACCAAGGCTACCACCACCACCAAGAAGGCTGGTACTACGACCAAGGCCGCTGCTACGACCAAGGCCACCACCACCACCAAGGCCGCTGCTACCGTCAAGGCTACCACCACCACTAAGGCTGCTGCTACCACCAAGGCTACCACTACCACTAAGGCTGCTGCCACCACCAAGGCTGCCACGACTACCACCAAGGCTACCACGAAAGCTGCAACCACTCTCGGAGGCAACAAAGCCGTTACTAGCAATGTCGGTGGACAGTCCACTACGACCACGACTCTGACGGTCACTGTCACTCGTGCCACCATCACCACCGCTCCTGCCACCACCACCACCACCAAGGCGAGCCAAGGCAACAATGGCAAGACGAACAACAATAAGGGAGGCAACAAGGGCGGAAATAAGGGCGGAAAGATCGTCACTGTCACCCGGACGATCAAGCACGTTAAGCCAATCTTCACGGTCATCACCAAGACTAAGAACAACCAGGTCGTCGTCACCAGCACCGCTGTCGTAAGCTGTTTGGTCTCACATAATTATGAACTGGAACTCAGATTAAACTCGATTGCAGACCACCGTCACTTCCACTGAAGTCCAGACCGTTACGGTATGTATTGCGGCGGTCCACCACGCTTCAGATCTCGACTAATTCCGTTCTCTATGCTCCATTAGGCCACAGCCAGCCCGACCACTATTATCTCCACCGAGACTCTCGACAGGCCCATCACTGTGACCGCAACTGTCACCGAACAGGGCCAAGAGGTGGTCAAGACAACCGAAGTTCTTACCCAGATCGTTACCGTCACCTCTGATGTCGTGCAGGAGACTCTTGCGGTATGTCCATTCACGTGGTTACATTTCAGACCAAATCACTGATGGGTTGCACTGTAGTCCACCATCACTGTGACCGGCACCGAGACAATTGGCACCGATTCCGCTGCCGCCACCGCTACCGACTCCGCTGCTGCCACCACTACCGATACATCTGCGGGAATCCAGTCCTTGTCGTCCTCTGCCGCTACTGCTTCTGAGACCGCGACTGCAACAACCTCGGCTGCGGATTCTGGTGCGACCGAGGATCCTCAAACCTCGCGCACTCTGGACCCGAGGAGCATCATGACGAGCCAAGCGAGCGATGGCAACCCCTCTGATGGTCAAGTGGCTTCTCTCACGTCGACGAACAACTTGTGCGTTTCTTCACCTTTCGCTATCGTTAGGAATTTGAACTGTGGCTAACTCTCCCGCATTAGCATGAACTTCTGCTTGACCCAGAACGTCCCCATCACCAACGGCCAACAGATCAAGACCGGCAGCTGCAACCCCGTCCCTATGGGTCGCATCCTCGCTACCGATCGCTTGCCATCTTCAGTCTTCACCTTCCCGACCAACTTTGGCACCATCCCAGCCAACACTGCTTTCACCATCAAGATGAAGATTAAGAACCTCAAGACTGGCAACTTCGTCAACGCCAACAACAACTACTACTCGGCTCCCGCCCAGGTTGACGAAACTGGCACGTTGATTGGTCACTCGCACTGCGTGATTGAGCCCTTGGACTCGTTCGATCAGACTAAGCCGACGGATCCTACGTGAGTCTCCTAAACATTCCAACCTGCCTCGGAGCATGAATGATTGACTTCTTGTTCTCTCCCTCGCAGTACGTTCTCGTTCTTCAAGGGTTTGAACGGTGTCGCTGCGGGTGGTATTCTCACCGCGGACGTCACTGGTGGCCTGCCTGCTGGCAAGTACCGTATTGGCAGCATCAATGCCGCTGCCAACCACCAGGCCGCCCTCGCCTCGGTTGCCCAGCACGGTAGCATGGACTCTTGGTCTTACGTGAGTATTCTCGTTTTCGAACCAGCCTTAGGACTTTCTTGACTGATTCCCTCTTCCGCTGAGCAGTTCACCGTCGCATAACGTGTTCGTGAACCTCCCGTGTGTCGCAACTCCTGCCGTATCCAGATATGCAGATACCCTCTTTTCTCTTTTGGGCCTACCAGCTGCTGAAGCTGTGCCTTGGACTTCTGATATTCCTTTTTATTACCTTCATATCGTTTGAGAATGCATGGCCTTTTGCCCAGTTGATCAACCAACCCCCCAATGGACGACGAGTGTGACGGCCGACTAAATTGGAGCGCATCAGTACTGTCCAGTATCTCCACGAAACGCAAAAACATGTGTCGTTGGTTCCTGCTGTTTCCTCTAGACGGAGCGCTTTAACTTTGATTCGGCGTTGTTCTGGGGACTGTCGACGTGAATGACGAAGTCTTGGTGAAGTGAGCTGCACCAGCCCCAGGATTATCTCAGAGGATGTCCAAAAACCGCGTTCGTCGACTCGTAGCAGACTGACCCCCTGGGGGCTCTGGTGCAGCTTCGGTGGGCGAGCGACTACCCGGCGAGGCGCTGAACCCTATGTAGTGGCCCGTGCGCGACCCCCCTCAGTATAAATCCCTCCCTCCCTCCGTTGGCGTTTCACCACCGCTCTAGCCTCATGGCTTAGATCAAGTGTAGTATCTGTTCTTAAAAGTTTAACCACTTTTATGGGTCTACGGACTCGTTTATGGTTTACTTATTTTTGAATTCCTGGCGGTGCGGTCCTCTGCTTGCACGGCCCACCGCGAGATGACCTCGCTATTGCACAAGCGGCGAGCGTTGTCAAGGTCCATCACATTTCTTTTAGTGCATCTTAACCCTAACCCTAGCGTCAAGATATGGAGCTCATGTACTTTTGAATGTCACCGCATCCTTCAACGTCCGGACGGACGCTGGTCCTCTCTCCCCTAAAAAGAGACAATGAAGTTGCTTCCGGTTCTCGGTGATTGGTGTACTGCGAGCCTACGATGGGTCCTCCCACTCAGCTTTAGGGGCGGTAAGCCACCAACAAGCTATGCCCTGGATCACAGTGGCCCGTGCGCGACTGCCAGGATATATATACCCATCCCCCCGTCGTTCAGGTTTCGCCACCACTCTAGCCTCATGGCTTAGATCAAGTGTAGTATCTGTTCTTAAAAGTTTAACCACTTTTATGGGTCTACGGACTCGTTTATGGTTTACTTATTTTTGAATTCC